>JBBPTX010000023.1:0-159058 GCA_038094595.1 Pulveroboletus aff. annulatus | reverse complement strand
TCGTCGAGGTGGGCGGCGATGGCGGCGGGGGGGACGGAGGAAAAGGGCGGGGGCGGGGCGGCGACGGACGGGCGGGGCTGGTGCACGGGCGGTGCGGGGAGGGGTTGTTGGGGACGGTGTGGGCGATCGCTGGGGAGAAGACGGGCGGTACGGAGATCGGCGGTGCCGAAGCGGAGGGAGATGGCGTGTGCAAAGTGGTCGTGGTCGAGGTGGTCCGTCATGGACTCGCGGGGCGGGACGGTCGAGAAGAAATCGTCGGCCATGGTGTCGACGCGAGAGAGCGACCGCGCGAGTCTGTGTGTGTCTTGTAGGGTCACGTGCTATGATGTCACTGGTCTAGACCCGCCTGATGTCATGTCACGTGCATGCCACAGAGTACCCGTGGGAAGTTGGCATCTCTGTCCACGCCTTCATGGACTCGGCCAGGATCTTGTCCGACCGTGCGTGTCGTCCGTTGCTGGTAGCGAATGCGACTGACGGATTGCAGTCGCGCCCGTCATCATGACGCCCAAGATGATGCTCTCTGCAGCGTCGGAGCGTCGTGGCACCATCACCCTCAAGTCGTCCAAGTTTGACTTTGCTTCGCTCCGACTCTCGCTCGGGAACCGCCGCGTCACATCGCGTGACCTCCAAATCGAAGAAGCCACACACGAACTGCTCCACGCTGACGTGCCAGAACCAGCTGGTGTCGCATCCGACGTCAGTCTCTTCCGCGGCTTCCATGCCACCATGCCCAGCGCGGACAAGAACCGCACACGTCGCCGTCAGCTTCGAAACGTGCATCTGCCCGGCGATGAGAAACCAATGCGACGGCCACGAAACAGTCTTGGCACCGCAAAGATGCTCGGCAAGGACGAGCTCACCCGCCAAGCAGACGAGGTCGTCGCCGACAAGCAAAATCTACACGTACGCAGGGTGCGTCGCGTCGCGTCCCTCTCTCGACATTTCCGTGATACCGCCATAGAGCCTGATCCAAAACGAGATATCCGAGGTCGAAAACAAGACGAAAGCCCTCGATGCCATTCGCGAACAACTAGAACAGGATCTACTCAAAATACGCGAGGACGAACTAGAACTCGATGCAGAACGTGTGTCCACCCCGTTCACGTCCATCTGCTCACCCTCCTCTAGTACAAGGCATACAGGAACGCCTAGAATTCGAACAATGCAGCATTGAACACAAGACGACCACCTACATCGCCCCCCCTTCTCGGCGGAGAAAAGGTATCCATCACACCACTCTGACGCACCCACTTCTCACCCATCCCAGGTCCCGTCTTTTTACCCTCGGAACACGACGATCTCCCTCCTGCCATCGCATTCATGGTATTCCACATCGTTTCTGTACCGCTTCACCACTCATTTATCACTCAAGACCTTGGAAAACCATTCCACCCCCATATCCGCCCTTGATTTCTCAGAACCGTATGGCACCCTGGTCAGCTCATCACAGGACGACTCTCACCCACGCGTCTGGGATCTCATGACCGGGTCCGAAATTGGCCGTCTACGGGGGCACCGCGGCGGAGTGAAATGCATTCAGGTCGAGGACAACTTGTGCCTGACCGGCAGCGAAGACGGCTCTGTTCGACTATGGGATCTCCGTCTCGTCGATGACGACTGGGAAAAAGACGGCCTCAGCGACGTCTTGGAAGAAGAGGAAGACTCGTCGCTGTATCACGACGGTGAACTCGTCGAGAAACCCGGCTCGTCAAGGTCCAGCGAAGCAGGCACAGACGCCGAGGGACCCTGCCTGAGGACGTTTGACGGTCACAGCAGGGCCGTCACCGCTCTCTACTTTGAGGACGAATGTCTGGTGAATGCGCCGTCCGTAAACGTGTGCGCGACTGTGTTGACACTCGACAGATCACGGGCGCATCCGACAAGACGCTCCGCCAATGGGATCTCACCACTGGCCAGTGTGTTCTCACAATGGATATCCTTTGGGCAATCTCCCACTCCCAGGTGGCCCCATCTGTCAATCAACTCCCATTTTCCAGTGCAGCTGCGGTTACAGGTAGCTTTGCTGTCCCAACACCACCATATGCGGACGGGAGCTGGGATATGTATCAAGATTTTGTAGGGGGCGTCCAATTTTGGGGCTACGGTCTCGTGAGTGGGAGCGGTGATGGTGCGGTCAGGATGTGGGACAGTACGTACCTTGCCCAGTATTGTTGGAACGTCGCTCACGGTTCATAGTGCGTACCGGTCAAGCTCATCGGACTCTGCTCGGTCACATGGCACCCGTAACATGCCTCCAATTCGACGAGGTCCACATCGTCAGTGGCAGTCTGGACAAGACCATTCGAGTGAGTATAGGTACCGCCCTATGACGCCATCGCTCATGCTTCCCCTATACAGGTGTGGGACGTGCGCTCTGGTGGAGTATATGAAACGCTCCAATACGATCATGGCGTAACCGCGTTGCAATTCGACACCCGCAAAGTTATCGCAGCCGCGGGCGAAAACGGCGTCAAGGTATGACGACACCCATGACACATCCCCGTCACACCTTTTCAGCTGCAGAATTTCTCAGATATATAACCGTACTACCATGCAACACTCGACGTTGCGGACAAACGGACACACCAAACCGGTGGATCGCCTCCGGTACATGGACCGTTACCTTGCCTCGGGCGGGCGCGATTCGACTATCAAGATCTGGACACTTTGAGTCATTTACATATTCTATACCCCACTATGGAGGGCTTGGCGTGGATACCTTGACCTAACTGACGATTTGGACTTGAGAGAGAGACTAGCATCAGTAGACCCCGCAAGTACATGTAGCATATTATACAATTCCGCTTATTCCACGTTATCACCAGATGATGTAGTGGTTGAAATTTGCTGGCGTATACAGTCCTTGTGAATGGAGACCTATACGATATCTGGAATTGATTCTTGGAGATAACACGCCCGCCCCTGCATTCCATCAAACCTGCCATTCCGCAGGCGCCATCCCTTCACAGACCACACAGCATTGTAAAGGACCCAAGCGCGTACTGTCAAGGGCAAACTTGATGATATGCTGGTTCTGATGTGATTCCCGAGGGCGTTGCATGTCCTTGCGCCCAAGGAAAAAAACCCTGATGTGGTCGTCGTGGGGTACATTCACATGGAGCGAAGAAGCGCGATGTCGAGTACGACCCCTTTCAGACCATGCAAAATCTTGGGATGCTCAATGTCAGCAGCGTCGCAGAGCTCCCCCACGTTGATATCCAAGCGGAATTCGAGAATTCGCCTGGAAGAGGACTCATCGTGAGACGCACGAGAACGAAAGATGTGGATATACACCATCGGAATGCTAATGATTGGTGGCACAGGATCATCGAGACGTTGTCCTTCCGAGGATATGAGTGACGCGACATGCCAGTCTAGAACAATGCGTTATCCAGAGAACCTGGGGGCGGTGGCACATCAACGTCCTGAGCAGTGAGAAGGAGATCTGAAGCACAAATCGCTGTCCAGATTGACAGGTGACGAGCCAGCGTCCAAAGACAAGCACAGGCGAGCGTCGATGGCCGATGTCAATGGTGACAGAAGGCGTGCACTTGTACAAAGCCTTTCAATGTGCAGGATCGCAAGAGATGACGTGGAACTCCTTTGAAACCTGCCAGAGGATTGGTTGGGCCAAATTTTGCAACTTGGACAACTTACCGTTCGCCACCGGATAACGTCTCGAGGGTCACTGTGACAGAGAACTTGAACAACAAGTTCTGTTGGAAAAATAGGTTCGTCGCGGTATAGCAGCAAGAGCTGCAGGACTTGAGTCAGAGACTCGGATGGGGCTAATAGCGGTCGCTAACATTCTGTTCTCTCGTCGAATGATGTGGACGTCTTCAAACACTTGGACCTCTGTCCTAAGTAGCAAGGCCCGTCATCCTGCTCGCGGTAGTACAGAGGGATGGATGATTGCGTTGTTCGGTTCAAGAAGCCTGGCTAGTAGAGCGACTCGGCAAAAAGTCGTGAAATTGAACATGATGATCACATGACAATGCTACGACGCGACCATAAAATAGACGCCTCACCGTCATCTTCCTCACGAAGCTCAAATCAACGTTGGTATCAGGTAAGTCGTATCAGCTAATTTCAAACTTGGTTCTCATCCCAAAGCAGCAAGGTGCCAAGTTCCTGCACATTAGAGAGAGGGTCAATACTGTGGGACCATCGGTTCCTAACTATACGCACAAAAACGTCGCGTATTGAAGCAGTATTTAGGAACTTGAACGTTTACGCAAGCCCGCGCAGATAAAGTTCCCAACACATCTTAAACCAAGTCTGGAAAGTTGGCGGGTTCAGATCTAAGTTCAGGACCTGAGTTGACCTCACAGCGTACACCAAAATCGGACAAGCATGCGCCGAAGCATGGTCGGAACATGTATTCGAGCTGCTAGTTAGCTAACCAATAACTTGGGCTCGCTGCGCCCCCATAAAAGGTGGCTATTCTCTTCATAAAGACACAAAAGGGCGCAAACACACCTCGGATAGCCAACGATGCATCCATCTCATATCTCGCGCCGGTCTTTCGGTGATTCGTTCTCCTCCTGATGGTGGCACAACCAGCCAAGGAGGAATAAAGTCCTCGTCGGATTCTCGTGGAACGTCGTAGTGGGTACCTGCAACGCAGATCATGGCGACTACCGCACTCGTAGCCACGACGACGCTCGCTTACCATTGGGGATGACTTGGGGCATTCACTTACATCCAGTCACCCACTCTGAACGTTGTTCTCGGATTGGGAGGGTTGCTCGAGATGATGAACTTGTCGGCTTGAGGATTGACTGGATTGTCGCATATAAATACGGTCATGAAAATTGACATGCGAGGTCGATGTGGCGACTTTTTTCCGGGTTGGAACACAGGGAGCGGTGCATGATGTGACGTAAAGACTATCCACACCTCGTCGAGTCCTTTAACGTCCACATGGACAGAGGGGACGCCACTGTCTGATTCTTTGAGCCTATCAGCTTACAAACATATAAAGGCAGATGACATGCGGTATCCCCAAGAAAGCCGAGCACCGAGCAAAGGAAGAGAAAGCTTGCGTCCAGATCCCTTCGTGCTTTGGCATCCACGGTGAGCGCCATGAATGAATTGGAGCTTACTTTTACGATGCGTGAACGCGTGGCAGCATACATGGAGGTGTCGTTGCTGAGAATCGACGTAGAGGGCGGTCCAACACACGCTGAAAAACGAGTCGCGCGCTCGACGAGGGCGAAGGCGATATTAGCGGAAATGCGGTTGTTTGGGAAAGGCAAATGCCAAAACGGGTGTTACCAGCACCAAAAGAAGCCTGGATCGAAGCCCAGATCTCGCAGCCACCTCCGAGGACTCCGCAACTCAACTGGATCCGCCATACCCAAACAAGTCACTTCGCGGGCCGCAACCCCTATAAAAGGTCATCTCGCCTTTCGATGACCGACGAGTTTGGCCGCAATCCCTTCTCACGCTTGGACATCGAGCAGAACTCGTGGAGAGAGTGCTCGCATTGGCGTGCGTCAATGACTGGGATCGTACTAACGATTGGTCCACAGGCGTGGTCTTCTCTCCATGCGACTGGCAAATCACCTTGATGCAGGTGAGGCCCTTTGTGATGCTGTGGGGATTCTCCCCATCCTTGATTTCGTGTACGGTGTCGCCGCTTACGAAGGAGCACCCCCACACACACAGAACGTCGAATCAATGCTGCATCAGGCGAGTCGTATCAACTGATGTCAATTCAATTTTCATCCCCCCCACAGCAGCTCGCTGTCTCGAGCTCGCCGAGTTCCTGCACATTGAAGAGAGGCTCAATGCTGCAGGGACTGTCGCCCAAAAACATTGGGTAATGAAACAGTATTTGGAAACACCCTTTGCATAGCTCTTTGGCAAGTCTCGGAAGCTACGGTGGGGTGTAGCTATGAAATTGTATGACACTTTGTAGAACAAAGTGACCAATGCTGATGGGAACGCAACCACAAGTCACCCTTATAGACAATTTTTTCAACAAGACGGAACATGAGACAGAACAAAAAGGCCCTATTGGCCAAGATAAAGCATTCACATATACACGATCGCTTTCTTTTTTAAACGAATCGAGCACTTTGGATGAAACGGCCAGACCAAACAACGAGCAGAACAGGACACATCTACAAGAGAAATAAAAGATGGAGTCGAATCACTTTTTTTTTGGTTAGAATCAGGATCGCCTGTGACCAGCGTTTTCGCCCCGATTGTTGCGATGGTGGTAGTCCCGCACGCGCGTCGTCCCTTCCCGTCCGTACCTGTTATCATTGTCGGACTGGTACGATCCACCGTGCCTCGAGTCGTATCGCGGAGGTGGACTGAGCGAGCGACGTCTGGCAAAGTGGCGTTACATAAACTCGAAAAAACGGGCCGATTCGGAAAACATACCGAGAGCGAGATCCGTTGGCGTTGTTGCCAGGGTAAGGAGGCGGTGGCGTCGTGACACGCCTGTGCGTCTCCTGTGCTTGATAGTGGCCCCTTGAGGACAGCCATCAACCACTGAACAATGCGACGTAAAATAACCTTACCGAGATGGCTTGTCGTGGTCATCTCTCCCAGAAGGTGGAGGACCAGGCGGAGTGCGAGGCCTTCTGTTGTGCGTCGAATATGCCGCGCCTCTGTCATCGGAATAAGGATGGCGCCGATCGTGCCGGTCATACGAGTCACGGTGAGATGGTGCACTCGTAGAGTAGTCTCTCTCAGAGCCGTGATGTCCACCCCGCTCGTAACGAGACGCCGACGGCGGAGGGGGAGGGCTTCGCATGCGGTAGTCTTCGTACTCACGGCGTGGCGGAGGGTCATCACGACGATCGCGGGGCGGGGTCAGAGCCCGCCGGTGTTCGCGCGTCGGTGCAGCCACAGGAGTATCATTATAGCGATCATCCCTGGAGCTAGAATGCTTAGCGTACTCGTCACGATAGGAGTGAGAATCTCTGGATGTGTGGTGGTAATCGCGGTTTGAATGACCTCGATCGTGTGAAGACCGATCATTCATAGGACCACCGCGTCTGATGTCCGCTGAGTACGTGGGAGGATAAACAGAAATGGAACGTACGACTGAGTGTTAGTGTTGGGACGGGGGCACTCCCTGCCAGAGATCAGAAAACGCTGCTTCGACCACTTGACAATGCACTGACCTCGCCCAGTGACCAGTCTCACCACAGCTATAGCATGCGCCAGGGTCTTCAGGTCGTTTGAACGTTCGCCCACGACTGTGAGAGGGCTCGACCCGAATTTTATTTCCCATGAAATACCCCTCGTTATACCTGGCGACACTTTCTTCCGCAGCCTCTTTACTGTCGAACTCCTAAAACGAAGTCAATCGTTGGGTGCACGCAGGCTTGGAGATATTCTTACCACGAAGCCATACCCAAGTCTGCAACCGAGAGTCAGTAGGGGCCTCTATCGATGGAGAAAAAAAAATCTCACTTGAGCTCAATGGTAACAATGTTGCCCAATTTTCCAAAGCAGTTTCGCAGGTCCTCTGGGCGAGTGTGATCGGGGAGGCCACCAATGTAAACTTTGTTCGGCTAAGTGGCGCAGAGTTCAATACCGGGGCCAGACAAAGCAGGGAACGAGAACGAGAAGAAAGCGAGGACCATGTAGCGAAAGGGGCATGAAGCGCAACAGAGTGCAGACAAGCAAGTAGACAAGGGGACCCATCGCCGCGTCTCCAGACCTCGAAATGTCGGCGTCGAAGACCAAGTGCCAGACACCAGTATTGCCCCCAAAGCACGACACTGGGCGATCGCCTAGGGGGTGGAACAGCGATACAAACAGAGCACGACGAGACAACAGCGGCAGAGTGGGAACTAAACAGCAATAAGGAGAGGACAAGACCTAAGCACCTTGACTGGTCGATCACGAGTAGATTCTGTCTTTGTCTCTTCCATAGCCTTGCTGGCCACCATTTCGGCGGGGTGACTGACATCGTCCAGCTGGACGTCGGGTGCGCCGTTCTCGACGTCGTGGGTGGTGGTGGGACCCATTGCCGTGTCGAGATCGTCGTCAGCGAGGCTCCAGTCTGTGGTGTGAGTGTTAGGACCCATTGCGGTAAGAAAACGTGCGTGATGTCGTCCGCAATTTTCTGTTTTTTATTTTTTTATGCAAAAACGGATTATTATGTAAATTACAACGAAAACGACGCCAAAGTCCCAATAACAAGTCCAGGGTCCCCAAAGAAACGTTCAAAGGATCCATAAACCACTGGCAATTGCTACCACGACAAGAATCGCAACACCGCCAAAGGCTTTCGTATCAAGAGCAACCGAACCGCCAGTACTGGGGGTGGAACTTGATCCCCCGCCGGTATTGCTGCCAGCAGGAAGAGTCGGTACAGAGGTGCCAGTGGCACTCGCCAAGCAGGAGGAGTCTGCTGCGTTAGCTGCGCTAGTATTCGATGGTGCATGCACGTTCACAGTGCCATTCCCGCCAAAGCTGCATGCCTGCGCATTGTTGTTGTTGCTAAGATACCACTGGCTCATCACCCAAGACAGCATGACCGCTACGAAACAGTATCAACAAAACCAATGGTTATGCATGAAAAAGCGAAACGCACTTGGGTCGCATGCAGACACGTCACCGTACACGCCAGTAGCACCGCTGGCAGCAATGGGATCGCAAGTGCCGCCGGCTTGCCCTAGCAGACTGCAACCATAATTAAGCAACGAGCCCACAACTGCAGAGTAGTTCGAGGTCATCGGAGTGAACTGGCAGCTCAAATTGTTCTCCAAACATGTGCAGGCGGCAAGGTTGGGAGTGGGTGGCAAAGTGGAAGAAGCAAGCATAGTTGAGTTTTGCTGTGGGCAGACCGGGTAACTTGTCGATCCAGCGGCACTCTGAGAGGGCGAATTAGGAGGCGAAGCTTGTGCGTACTGAGTCTTGAGGTTGTCATAATTTTGGTTGACCGTGACCGTGCTGCCATCAGAGGAGATCGAAACGATGCCATACTCACCCTGTGCGCTGCTAGAAGGGAAGTAAGAAAAGGCAACACCTCCCGACCAGACAGGGGACATTTCAGAGCTGAGAAGTGCCCCGACCTCACTCCAATCTGTGACTGGATTCGTGGGGCAACCGAACTCGCTAAAGTACGCGGGAATGTTGTAAGCCGAATAAAGAGCTTCGGTTCCAGCATAGGATGCCTGGAAGGTCGAATTGCCACACCATTGACTACATGGGTGTCGAACGTGTCAGACCTGATTCGTATTTGATGATGGTACGTACTAATTGTTCAACCCGTAAAGATCGAGTGCAGTAGTACCAGAGTTAGCGCCGGAGGGGTCGCAAGAAAGGTATTCAGCAAGGGGAAGGATCCATGACGAATCGCCATCAATAGCGGCGTATCCTACGAGAGCGGTCGATTTGATGGAATTGCTGCATCAAAAATAGTTGACGAAACTGGAGACACAACCTTGATAGCATACTTACAGGTATGATTTAATGTCGCGGGAAGCTGCTTTCACAAAGGCAGCTGCGGCTGTTCCGTTTGCTGCAATGACGACTTCGTTTCCTACATTGTAGGCCAGAACATTATCATACTTTGAAAAGGCCTGAATGGTCTCGATATACTGGTCCAAAAGGGCTGTAGTCCACGAAGGAGAATCGCGATCGATGGAACCGTTCACGGGCAAGGACAAATCGATTCTGCGACACAGTCAGGACTCTCACGACGTGCGTGAGATTTCAACACGAATTGCTCACATGGCATAGATTCCAGCATTGCCGAACGATTGCATGCATGCGTCGTGGTTCAAGGCTGAATTGACGCTATAGGCGCGAATAGTGTTGACGCCAAGTTGCTGGAGGTAGGGCAAGTCACGCTGACAGGCAGTACCATTGGACAAGGGATCGATGTAGGTGGACGGCTCAAGGAAAGGGTTGCTGGAGTCAGCAATGACCTGACCTAGAGGGAGGAAATAAGGAGGAACGGGGTGCGGAGATACAGAGAATGCATACCCTGTTCCTGATATGCAAGACCCTTGATGTAAAATCTGTTGCCGTCAGCAGTGTAGAGGTATCTACCAGCTCGAGAGACGGTCTGAATGGCCCGTACACCGGAAAGAATGATACCCACGAAGGCGAGTACAGTTGCGATGCGCGGACGCATGGCCAGGTGAAGGAGGGGAATACGGCAACGAGCGGGTGAATTGAAGTTTAATTACTTGTGGGCGGGGGCGAATGTGGGGCCGCACAATGATCCCGCTTTTGTACCTCGGGACTTGCCGACCCCATACTGAAATTCACCAGGCGTCGGGTAATCCGTGTCGTGATCCTTGAGAAGATGCGATGTCGCGGACTCGATGTCAGGGTCTTGACATACGGACGTAACTCAGGGCGGGGCTCTTCGAGAATTAGCACGACGGAACCAACTTCAGTCATAATTTTTGGTCTCAGAACGTGTCACCTACCACTATATCAAATGGTTCTTGGAACTTTAAATGTTTCAGTACTTGTCACATTTTCTAAAGGGTACGGTGAGATACTATTCTCCTTATCTTGTCTCCGATCATTAATGAGTCGGGCGGATAGGTATCAACCAATTAACACTGGCGGAATGAATCCAGAAAGCAACGACGCATAGATTGCACAATAAGTACACAGTGCTGCGGCATGGTTCGCCATTAAACAGACATTGCTTTAGATGAGTGGAAGATTAAGGCTGTACAAATGCGGCAGATAGAGGCATGTAAAAGGGGGCGACAAGACAAATGGAAGCGTTCGGAAAGCAAGACCAAGTAATAGCTATGGATGGAATTGTGTATGCCGGACCAAAGTACAAGTGCGAGGGGATGTATGATCAAAAAGTCGGCCGCGCCCATAGGTCAAAAGGGTACTCCGGGAACACGAGATGAGCCAAGCAACGAGTAAAGGTATCGAGCGTCGAACGCAGGCGAGATAGAATATACATACGAATAGGGCATTAACGAGTGACTAGCGGGTTGAGGCAGATCATGATACGGCGGATAATGCGGGACGTTTACATCCCATATCCGTAGCCCTGGTATGGATCGCTCAATGACCCAGCGAGACCAACGTTGCCAAAGCTCACGTTAGCGTACGCCGAAACGCTTGAATAGCCACTGGCATGGGTATGTGGGGGTGTCAAGCTAGGGTTGTGAGGCGAATTATTTTGCAAAACATATCCATCAATGGAGCGTGCTTGAAGGCCATGCAATTGGGGAGGTACCAAATGTGAGTGGCCATAGGAACCTTGCCCTTGTATTCCATAGAGGCCTGCCTGGGATCCATAGATCTCTGCAATCGCGCCATTGGGATGGATGGTCTGTGGGAGGTGCCGCCCAGCAGCAGCGGGAGGATGACCCAAGCTGAGCGCCTGATTCATGTTGACCATTTGATGCCCGTGATATCCGCCGTTGTAGTTGTCCACTTGCTCACGTTGCAGTTTGTTTTGAATGCGTTTGCCATAAGGAGTGTTCCGAATAAGTGGGAGAACCGGTCGAATACCCTCAACAAGAAGGGCACGCTGAGTAGGCTCCGCGTAGTCGAGTGCAGTCTGGATGACGTTGGTAAAAGAGTTTCCCAAGAAATATAAACACCAACTTGAACACAGTAGTTGCCATACGAGTCGCGCAACAACTTCTCTAGACGTGAGCGATTGAGCAATTCCTCAATAAGCATTTTTCTAGTGCTGTGTTCGGCCACGCGAATACACTAGGATAGGTTTAGCAAGAATCACAGTAACAAGACAACGATAAATTAACCTTTTCGATAACATTTGAGCTGAACTTCTGAACCGAAAGAGCGCATACATTCCCCGTGAATTGACGAATGACGGCGTCGCTGAAGCGATTGTCGTTCAGGTCTAATATGTATTGAACAACCTAATGACCGCGAACTGTTACAACTTGATGTCGTGATAATACGGGCCACTCACATAGTTTCCATAAGGATCCTGAACCAACGTGAGAGCATTGTAGGTGATTTCATTTACGAGCTGAACCCGCTGGTGATCGGAAGCATGGTCAATGCATCGTTGTAGAACGCAACATCCATGGCGGTGGGTTGCAACTTCAACGCAATTAGCGGCAACAGCATTGTAGATAAACTACAAGGACAAACATAAACACATGGAACATTAGAATAATGTACCTACGTACCTGGTTATCTTCAGGGGCGAGCTTGTTGAGACATTTTTGAATAACATGGTTCCCGTTAAGGTCCTTGATAAGCACAACAACATGAAGGCTGAGTGCGACAATAATGGAATGAATCTGAACATTGTATCTCTGATCAGTCTAAACTCCACCGTGAGTCTGGCAGGGAAGAGATTAAATGAATCTGACTTGCCTGTCGTCTAGTGGACAGGAAGTCAATCATTTTCTGCACAGCACGAGTCCCATGCATGTTGAGTGATATGTTGACCAAGTCTTGTGCGACGGATTCACAGATGACGTTCCGTTGTTCGTCTGTGGAGTACTCCAGCAGCTTCTGGCAGAGATAATTACCAAAGGGGTCTTGGCTATGTCAGCGTGACAGATGGTGTGTAACGTAATCCATCACCCACCTGTCATCAAGTCGGCAAAGTGACTGAAGGTTTCGCGGAAAATCATGTCGCGATGCTCTGGAGCGCCCTCCTCTAGCTTCTTCTGCAGATACCGACAGCCATGCTGATCCTTGCACAGCGCCGGAATCTCACCCTGCAAGTCTTCAATACGGGTGCCCGCAAACCGGTTGACTTTGGAAAAAGTAGATTTAAGCTCTGGATTTGCAAGCCAAATCGAGGACTTACGATCCATGTCACCGCGCTTGTGCTTGGGTCCATGTAAGCCATTCATCTTGCCGTCGGGTCCGCCGCCACGCCCAGTACCAAGACCATACCGAGGACCATTATGATGGTAAAGCGCAGTTGATCCACTAGTGCCATTGGCTGTAGAACCATTCCGCCCCGCATTTTCAAGACTGTAAGTGCCATAGCGGGAGGTATCCAGTTGGCTAGTCAGACCATACACCGAATCTACATCATACTGCTGGGCAGATAGCAAGAAAATTCAAAGAAGGCGAGAGGATGAGGAAAATAAAGTACCTCAAACGTAAGACCAGATTCACTGAATTGGCTGGATGGTAACCGCGACAACGATGGTTGAATATCACCTATCGCGGACTCATCCAAGTGATGGTTTCCTTGTGACGATAAACGACCACTCATGTTTTGTGCTTCCGGAGTGAGAGGTGTTCCTGGTGTTGGTAACAAATGGTTGCTACCACCGTTGGCAACAGACAAAGGTGTCGCGGGAACGGAACGCGTCGTAGTGTTGAGACCGTCGAGAGCACCGGAAGGGGATCCCCGGCGAGAGGACGAGGTCCCAGATGAACCAAGGCTCATCTGCGAATGCTGAATATGAGGCGTCGATGTCCCAACACTAGTAAGCTTCCCACTAAGATCCGCCGAAGAGGTTAACGTGAGCGTTGGGTTTGTCACAGTGCGACGTTCGGCCTTGGAGCTCAAGCCATCTGGACCACGGGGGTTGCCGATGAACTGTGGCCATTCTGATGCCTTTTCACCGCGAGCTGCAAAAGAGTTGCGCGGTGAGGTCTGCGTACGATGAGCGAGGTCCAGTGCAGCAGAGGATGTCGAGATCTGACAAGAACCTCAAAAACATAAAGTAACACTCGAACATGAATCTTACCTTGTTCGCATAAGATGCAAACTTGTCATCATCCGATGTCGGAAGATTCCTCATGGCATCTTCTTATCATGAGGCACGATGAACAAAAATGACACAACTCGAACTCACTGTGCATCTCTTGGTCCAATTGCTCGTCAAGCATCATGCCGACGTTGTACTGTTGACCAGAACGCACATGGTCATCCTCGTTGTATCGACCTCTGGCCATGACAGACTGTGACACTGCACCAGGGCTGGGTGTAGCCCTGCTTGGCCTTTCCCCGGAAAGCACCATCCCTCTAAAATGTTCCACCAGCTCTTCGTCATGACTGCTCGTAGAAGTACGACGGCTCGCGGGCATGCTCTTTGCACCGGCACGACTGTACTGCCCATTGATACCATGACCGGACCCAAGCTCAGGCGACAGCTCGACGGACGGGGCATAAGCAACGGACTTGCGCTTGTCGGCAACAGCGGAGCCAACGGCTTTGGAGAGAACGTCTACGTCGACCGACGAATGAGAAAGGGCCGACCTGATAAGGTTGTCCCCGTGCAAAATTGCGTTGACACGCGGTGGTGTGGTCGGAGCGGAGACGGCTATACCGACGGTGTCATAGGGAATACTGAGGAGTTCCTGCGCTTGCTGCTGCTCCAAAACCCGCATCTGTTCTTCGAACAATTTCCGCTGAATAACACGCTGACGCTCGTGCTCCAAACGCTTCAATTCAACCCGCTAGAAGCTAGTCAAAAAAAGAAATCTAAGATAAGTAAAACTTACGGCTGAAATATCGGGCATGTTGGTACCAAGCCTCGCAGCCTGAGGCAGGGGACACTGCGTTAGATATAGACTGTCACGGAAGAAAAGACGCACCGAATCTGCAAGGTCGAGGAAAGCAGGTGGACTCTGCTTTCTCCCGTCGGAGGTACGATTATCGGCGGAAGTACTAATGTTTTCAGCAGCGTTCATCTTGAATAATAAAGAAAAGGATGACTTTTCTTCCAAAAGAGGTTGCGGAAAGAAAACGAATTGAACGAAGAAACAAGATTAAGAAAAGGTAATGCTAGTTGCACAGTGGTAATCCTGTAGTGGGGGGTAAGAGATGACACAAGGAGTGAGATAACAAGCTGACCTTGAAGCCAATTTTGAGCCGTTCTAGAATGGACTGATGATACAATGCGGCCGGGAAGGCTAGCGGACAGAGCATAAGTTGCTAACGCGGGGGAGATGATGGAGATGTATGGGAGGGCGAGGAGGACATACCTTTTGAAGTGTCCCAATTTTTGCAGCGCAATGCAAGGGAGGACGCTGAATGTCGTGTAGTTAGGACCAGCGAATTTAAGGCACTTCGGTAGCGCGTGGGGATCAAAAAAAGGCTCGGCTTACCCTCATTTTTTAAAGTCCGCTACTTACTTTCTTGGATATGTTTTTCTCTTTCTACTCTTTTTGTTTTTGTTTTTTTTTCGTAAATGCCGATCCATGAAACAGAGTGATAATAGTTGAGACATGTGTACCTCGCAGTAGCA
The DNA here is from genome assembly GCA_038094595.1 of Pulveroboletus aff. annulatus. Lineage (NCBI taxonomy): Eukaryota > Fungi > Basidiomycota > Agaricomycetes > Boletales > Boletaceae > Pulveroboletus > Pulveroboletus aff. annulatus. The sequence continues at coordinate 143,900 of JBBPTX010000023.1, read as the reverse complement.
CACCCGATGGATTGTAGATAGAGCTACACTCATTTCAGCGACTTGGCAACTTTTTTTCTTCTTTTTGAATAGCCAAGCGAGGTCCGCAAGGGACGTCGTCGTCAATTCATTCCATCCCTTGTGCATTTTGGTCACATCCCCGCCCGCGCTTATTCAAAGTCCTTTCCGGCTCACGCGATACAAACGCCGAAACTGAATACTACTAGTATGCCGGGTATCGTCGGGGATCTCGCTCCAATAGAAAACAACGCGTATTAGACATATGAATCCACAGAAACGACAGTGGTCAGCGGCGTGGCGTCAGAAATCTTCTCCTCGGCAGTCGCACCGTTTAATTCTCGTCCGTTCCCCGCCTGCTTCAGCTCCGGGCTCGCACCTTGTTCCGCAACATCAATGATTACCCCTTTGATCGTACGTCGATCGTCATCGTCCTCTGGCTTCGCAACGTGGCCAGACTCTGCATCCTCCGAAGAGCCCGCCGTGACATCGACATAGGCATTGCCATCACGGGGTTCTTCCGCTGCGTCTGTTGCGGATTTCGCCGATGGTTGCAGAACACCACTAGGTGAATTGCGTGATCGAAAGAAGCCCGGAAGGGGCGGAAATCCGAGGGAAAGTTTTGAGTATCGTGAAAGCGAACTCGTCCCCCCCTCACCCTGTCCAGCTTTTGGCGTGATCGTCCCACCCGCAGAAGCGCTTGGCTCTTGAGGCAGCTCAACCGTAGCTACACATGGACTCCGCCCCGCCTTTGGAGTTTCGGACGCTCGATTGGTACCGGGTGGAGACGCTGCACGAGGCGGTGTAACTAGACTCACCGTCGACGGCGAGCCCTGACACCGCTGGCTACTTAGTCTATCATCAGAACTGTCAAACCGAGAACCCGGTGATTACTTACTGAACATCTGCACACTCTCCGTCAGTCAATGTAAGTAGTAGATTTTTCAGATTAGGTAGTGTATGTCGCATATCAAGTGCTCGCAAGTCACGCTCTGCCATAAGCTAGAGTGCCTGTCAGGGTTGCCGCCATGTTTGATTGTAACAAACTTGCCATTTCTATATCCTTGTTAAGGAGGAATACCGCATATTCGAATCGATACGTATCCACGCCTTTCGAGAAGAGAGGAAACCTACAACTCGTCAGTCTCAGAACCATTTAGGGCCAAAAGCTGGACATACATTCGCGGGCCAACCATTGCTGAAATGTTGTCCCTGATCAAGCTCCTGCTCCCAATGTACGTTATCGGGTAGACAAGACCTTTCCCCATATACACGGAAAGGAGCTGCACAAGATGAGCCGCGTACCCCAAAGCTGTTGCCACCGACTCCTCTGTGACTTCCTTGTGAGATGAAAGCGATAAAGGCGGCGCAGGCTCATTAGAATTGAAGGGGATAGGCAAAGGAATGGCAAGAATCGTAAAAAGGAGTTCCGATGTAGACAAAAGTTCGATTGGATAAATCGTAGCAAGTGTCGATATGAGTGAGGTTCGGATGGATGGAATGCGGTTTCGGACGGCAATGAGATTGTTCCTAATGTGATAGGTTAACGTGAACAAAGAAGCGAGGGCTAGACCCACCTCTCATTGGTAACTTGAGCGACCTGGTCCGAGAGAATAGTCGACTCCTGCTCTCGCAGCGTTTTCGCCTTTGCAAGACGATCTCTCCGAGCCTGGATCTGCATTCTGCGCGTGGCCAGGTCGTCCCGCACTAAAGAAGGTGAAAAACGTGTTGCGTGGCGAAATGAAGGAAGCAGGATCTGGACTTACAGCAATTTGATCCCCCAATTATTGCTTGCGCTTCGGCCCGCCGGTCATCGGTGCGCGCTTGACGTTCAGAAGCTTCGCGTTTCTATGGGCGTAAGTCAGGTCTGCGGCGATTACGTAACAAACCAACCTTTGCTTTCGCGTATATATGCGAAGGACGTACCAAAGCCAGTGCATAGTCTTTGACGAGGCAAAGATCGATTTCCCTAACGACGTCACGGAGGGATTCTTCCGCCTCTTGTATACGAGCTTGTAGAGTTATTAATCTGAACAGGTGAACTGAGCAGCAGCGCTAATCTGTTCGGTCTACCTACTGCGACAGCTCCTCCAAATTGGATGTCCTGGCCTCCACCTTACGGGATCTCCGGGGGATACTTAAGAGTGACCGACTTCCCCGTATTATATCGTGGGATATTGAAGGAGCTTCTGTATTCTGAACAAGTTTCCGTCCTTCCGATTCTGGGTCTGTGTTGTAGCCCGACGGTGACGGGGATCTCGATTGAGATCGTGAGCGGGACCATGCAGGTGGCAAATGAAAGCTTTGGCAGGTCGGAAGGAAGGTCATTACGAGGGTGTTCGACGGTAGCCGAGCAGGATGGTTCTCGAGCTGGGAGAGCAACGCAAGTGAGTGACACATTCATTATATCGGTCTCTTGCACTTACTTCTGGAGTTAGTGGTATCAAATTTGACAAGGAAAAATCCCATTCTTCTAACACTTTCCACCGTGGACTTCCAGAAGCGCCCTCGTCGTCGCCATTGTCCCTTTGCTTACCCTTGGCATTTCCCAGATGCATGGCGTTATGATCAACTTTTGCCCAAAGCTGAATCCTGAGCCTGTCTGCGCTCAAATTCGTGTGTTCTGAAAAATCCGACTGAGATGATGCATCGAGGCTGTAAAGGGGATTTGTAGAAGGACGGTGTATAGGCGAAATGTAATTTGGGACCTTGGGGAACACAGGTATTCCTGTGGAAGATGGAAGAGAAGATTGATGACTCGAAGACTTTTGCAATGGCGCGGAAGACGAAACCCTATGTGTTTTTACAGTTGATGAGGATGAAGATACTTGTCGTGCCATCAGCTGTGATTTCCCCTTTGAAGTGGATAGACGCGAAGTTGTATGCAACGTCGTGGGGGACGAGAGCGTCTTTCCTGCTCCTATACTGGGCGGTCGAGATGTTCGTGCTGCTTTGCGAGTCACTTGAACCAAAGCATTGGAAGGCAACGGTGACACCGTGGGGGGAGGGGACGGTCCACTCTCGGCACGAGGTCTCACTTTCCCATTGACAGACGGTGGCGATGGCGAAGGAGGTGGCGGCTCGGGGACAGTTATCGTTATAAACGTCTCTACAAGACGTGACCTGACGACCTTCTCCAACGTCCGTTGTGAGTGATCAAAATATAGTGTTGAGACAGTAACCGGAACCGAATTGGTGGCTGCCACAGACGAGAAGGTTGCAGGGAGGCCGTGCGAGGAAACCGCCGAGGCTGTCCGAACTCGACTTTGTTTCGCAACGGGAACAGAAGCATTGGATGCCAACGAGCGGGACGAGGTGTTCCCTGAACCGGATTTTTGTCCTACAGTCCCCCCAACCGGAAAGCCCACGCGTGACTGCGCCTTTCGTCGCCCTCTTCCTTCCCCAACTACCACCCTGGCCTCTTCCGAGAAATCATCAACACACAGATTCTTTACGGTGTTGACCGACGTCGAAGATATTCGCCGCGATCGTCGACGCAGTAGAGTCACGTCAAGGTCGTCGGATAGGTTCCCCAGAGGTGTGAATTGAGAATGTGTCGCAGGTTGAGACAGAGCTGAGGCAAAGGCGTCACGGACAGGAAAGGGTGTGAGATTGCGTATCTGGATGGACATCAAGTGTCTAAGGCGGCGCTGAAAGCATCCCTGGTGCAGGAAAGGGTCATTCCGACTTGCATGCGTGCTCAGCTTGGGCATATGGTAGACAACCCTCACCTCGCAGTGGCCTTGTTTCAAGTCTGGGCCAAAGCTGGCCGAACTGGATGTCGGCGCCGCATCCTGAGCCTCGCTCGACATATCTACGAGCCAAGATGGCCAACGTTAGTAGCAGGGTCGCTTAGCAAGCCTTGACGCGCCGGGTGTGTGGAGTAGTAGTATGACAGCACGTTGTGTTGGTCGGTTAGCAGCCTATCCTTTCCCGGACCACCAATTTCAATGCAAACTCAATCTCACATTCCCAACAACGAATCCACAAACACAAGTGCTACCCCAGGACGGGCTGCAGGTACATCTGGCTCAATGCCACCACCACCTGCGCCAGCAGGCAAAACGGTTACGCTGGAACGTGAAGCCAACGCGTTGATATCGTGCTTCAAGGCAAGTGCGAGTTTCATCGTATTGAATACACACTTCATCTCGAGCAGAATGCAGTTGTAAAGACTGGACAGGTCTATGCCTTCCATTCCGACACACAGAGGCTGTAAGTAAAAGACTCGACCGTAATTCCCAGAAACAATAATTCGTCCTGATTACACTGTACTGATAGAGGGATCCACAAGTATGCCCCACACCCACCACGTACATTGACAGCCTCTCTCGGCCGCGAACTCGAAAAATACGATCAGATTTGTGATGCGATCGAATCGCAGTTGGTGAGCGTCTTCTGAGTGTCACCTAGTTCCCTTCTCGAATTTGGCCTCTCAGTTGCGAGCCGTTTCGGTTTTGAAACGAGATTTAACTCGCGAGGAACGTCGTGTGCGAGAAGCCGAGCAAGCCGCTCTTGCAGCACGGATAGTCGAAGTACCTGTCCCATCCGTCGAGACAGGTGACGCTCCGGCAGTGCTCCCAAGGCAGGGCTCGCCGCAGGGACCTACTTCAAACATACCCATGCGTCGCCCATCCGCCATCTCACTATCTACCCTCAATCGAAATGCTCTTCCGCTTAAGCTCGACCTTTCTTCGTCTTCCATGCGCATCTCAGCAGAAGAGGTGGCCTTATTTCCAAAGGGCCTCGTCCCGTCTCCCGTTTCACTTGCCCCAAAATCAGCTCGCCCTTCAGCAACGGCCGACATTGACTTGATGGCAGCATTCGCCTCGGCCGCGGCCTCAGGCAGTCAGCGTGTCGACATTGACCTGACAAAGCCAGATAGTCCGCCGATAGGAAGCATCGACCCTTCTCTGGGTAGTTCTGCCGATAAACCCATCGAGCTGGACCTCGATGGCATCGACATGGAGATGACAGATATGACAAATCTGTTCGGGGACGGCCCAGAGTCCACCTCCAGAGATGGGCAGGCGGCAGTGGATAGCCTTTTTTCTCCTACCACGGCCGATTCGAGTGCGCCACTGTCAGCAAATGAGGCCCCACGAGGCCAAAGGGGCAACTCGGCTGATGGTCATATCGACATGGACATCTTGGGCGCTCTCCACGCCGAACATAACGCCCAAGACGAGAACCTGTTCAGTTCAGTGCCGAGTAGGTCTGGCAGTACCGCTCCCCCACCATCGTTGGTACCCGGTTTCATCCAGGCTAGCATGCAAGGGGGGTTCGATTTGTCTACGTTGGACCTATCAAATCTCGATCCGGCGTGGCATAACGTCAGTTTGACAGACATGGAGGCGCTGTTGAACATGCCCTCGACGGGAAGCAACCAGGAGAGTCAGAAATCGGGACTGTAGGGATATCAGAGTTATACTATTGCATCCCCTGGTTAGTATTCATTACCAAGCACGAAAACCAATAAATCAACGATATGAACAACGATCAAAGGCGAGTCGATTGCAATACCAAGGAGGCGCCGACTCATGTAGTACCCGTTGTAAGGAATTTCTCCAACTTCTTTCGCAGAGGATGCCCGTTACGGACCCCGATAGCACATAAGGCCTCTGCGAGGTCTGTTGCAAAATTGAATCGCTCCTCTGGTTTTAATTCCTGTACCTCCAAGAGCTCTCGCACGGCACGTGAGAGTCGACTCTTGGGGAGATGAGACTTGTCTCCAATGGGTGTAGCACCTGGCCTTCGTTTCTTCCCCTTCATCTTGGGAGCGGCTAATAAAGGCTCGATGAATTCTGTCCTAAATCTCCTCAATGCCAGGGGTTCCAAAGCAATGACGCGATCCAATGTACTCGCAGCCTCGGCGCGTTGTTCGGCCAGAGCAAGAGACTCGGGCGAGCCATCTTCCTCGTACCCCCACTTCTTGAGCTCGTCGGTCCTTTTCTCCTTCAACTTCTTGGCAATCTTTTCCCGCGAGTCCCCTTCCTCGATGGACTTGGCAACGGCGTCGAAAATATCGCTGAGGGTGAGCCATCCTCGATCCTCGTCTACGGCGCGCTTGACATAGTGCCTATTAACGTAGTTGAGGAGTCGGTTGACGGAATGTGCGCCGACGCTGTAGCGCTTGAAACACGGGATGATGTATTGAACGAGCGTCGTATCGTCTTCGGGAGCGCCTAACAAGAGCTCCCGAGCAAGGTCGGTATAAAATTTGTCGAGGTGCTCGTAAAGATCCGCACCACTCGCCTGCTTGACTCCTTTATCGACACCACAGCCGGTTTCGTGAGGGCGTGGGTTCATAATGTCGGACTGGGTGGTGAAGTAGTTGTATGTGGCAGTATGGATGCCCATATGGTATGAAATATCGATGGCAGGCGCTTTGTCGACGAAGTTGGTCGGAGAACGGACGATATGGTTGAGCGCGGGTAGAATGTAACCCCAGAGGGAGGAAAGAGAAGCGGAGGGATTGGCACTCCCTGCAATGGGATTCGGCATGGGGGGTAGCAACGGCGCCCCCTCTGTTTGCTTTCCCTTTCCATTGGGCATTGGCAGGGAGTTTTGTTGAATTTTTCGAGCGCCGAGGAGGGAGTGTTAAATGCAAGGAATGTCTTGGTATTGACACAAGGTAGATTCTGGGCAACCGGTGCTTGGGAAACTTGTCTGTCATCACAATGAAGCTCCACACTTTGTTTCTCTACGATCGTGGACAAGCTGGAAAGTGCACAAGGCTAATAATTTCCCGACAAGAGACGTAATTTACATGATAGGTGTTTTGGGCTAGTTCAAACAACCTTTCAATACTGTCCGTTATGCGCGCGTTTCGACTTCCTCCAGAGGAGGGGGACCATCGTCATCAGAATCGGTGTCAGCAGTATCCTCGGTCACACTGCTGATATTGGGAGCGGCATTGAAATCACTGGGGGAAAACTGCATCATTTGGCAAGATCGGCCGAATCAGTGGACGATGATGTGGTGGATACGAGACGAATACCTTGGAAAAGTCCATCTCGCTATTGTCCATTCCCGGAATACCGCCCAACTCTTCATCAAAATTAGTGTTTCCATCCTGTTCGTCTTCATCGACCCATTTACTGAAATCGGTCTTGATGTAGGGTGTTTTGAGTTTGTCTTTGGTTAATCTTGGCCAGTACTCGGACTGGAGCTCTTTTTTGCGGAGGACGGCGGCAAAGGAACGCGATGTGAGGCGGCTGGTGGATTTCTGTATGGCTGTGAGGACACACATGACAGCCAGCAGGGGAGCCATACCTCTGGGTCCACGTCTGCGAAGAATTTGAGTTCAAACGCGTAGTTGGTCTCTCCACCGCTGTGGGGCTGGGTGAGGGGCGTGTCGTGTGGATGGGTGTACGATCTCGTACCCACTAGTGCGTGCCTCGAAGGATAGACTGGTGGACGTGAGGTCGTACTTGAGGGTGTTCTGGATGATGTCAGGGAGATTGATCGTGAGGTAGACGATGTTCTGCAGACGGTGAGGGGTGCGATGATGATGGTGGTGGTGGTGACACACCTTTTCTGAGGACGACTCGCTGCTGCGCTGTGCCCAGAGTACCTCGGGGTGTGTTGACATGGCGGCGTGCGGATGGGGCGATGGGAGCAGCAAAGGCGCTTAAAAGGACGCGTTGGAAGTGTCGAGAACGATGGAGAACATACTTCCAGATATGGACATGGCTAATCCTGTATTATGTAATATGGACTCATGTCCTGACACCGTTCGGTTCAGCGAGACTGCAACGGACAAAGTGTACGATGTGGTCAGTATCAACCTAGTCGACCCCTAGTTTACTCATGCCGTCCACAGGTGTACCCGCTGGTTCCTTCCCCTCCTCCTCCTGCCCCTCCCAACTGCCCCGCCCTATTTTTTGCTGCTTTTCTTGCTCACACTTGCCCTCCACGCTAAACCATGGTCCGTGCTACTGCGCTAGACTCCTCCCTATACTCACGTGATCCTAGCTTTTACTGCATCGTACTTCTTGCCGCACTCTTTCTCAGCTCATGCTATTGGCAGTCATTCCCCCTCGATGCCCGCCTCTCCCACCCGTGGGCTAGTAATATCACGACCTTCTCCGATGCACTCAACGCCGCCCTGCCCTCCCATCTCGCCACTCTCGACTTCACTCCCCCCATCGTACGTGTCGCGGATAGGTGTTGGTGCGACTTTGCTTCAGGACTCTTCGAACCGTATGACGTACAGAAATGGGAGATGGACAGCATTCAAAAGGCCGTCGCTCAGATAGAAAACCAGTGGAAACAGTCTCTCGAGCCAGAGAGTACAAACACGACCATGACGGAACCACCACCAGCTGAATCACAGCGAGCACTCAACGTCTCGAGCATTCAGCAAAGTGAATCATTGGCCTCGATTTTCCGCTCGCTCTTCAGCAGACGGCCGAACAATTCGCAGTCACCTACTCCGCCTGTCGACACAACTGCTTCAGAAATCCCGACAAAACCCTCTCCTGCTTTCCAACCCTCCGTACCATCACAGCCAACGTTGACACCAGGCCAGCTCGATATGCGCCCCTTTGGCTTCGAGGTCGTTTTTGATCTCCGATGGTCTAGCAGGTCGTGATCACGTTTTGCGTACAGTACCGTGTTGTATTCCTAAGCGGTAAAAAGATATCTGTATTTCGCTGCACTTTCATTCCACTCGGCTTTCGTTCGCTTCTGTCCCACTCTCACACAATCAGCAAACCCACAGCTTATCACGGTACTAGATTATCATCTGTAGGTCATCGCTTCTATTCTCGACTCACGCTAATCGGTGTCGTTGGAATTTTGCAAGCTCCTTCGGGTACATATGTTGTATGACAATGTTTATCACACCATAGTGAGCACTCCCCTCTTCGCCCGTGAATAGTGCTATAATTCTCCGTAGGAAGCTGGTTACTCCTACTCTGTCTATATATACAACACCTTGACAATGACATTGTCGCTGTCGCAAAACGTAAGTTACCTGAAACTCAACATCGCAAGGGCATCAGTGGCGCTGCGCACGCCGCTGTAAAACTATACGTAAGAAGAGTTTTGCAAGGACGGCACCTATCGCTTCATTAATATGAGTAGCCCCCATCAAATGGCTTCGTTAACCGATTTCGCAGGTCAGTCTGGGAATACCGTCGTGATCAGGTTCAACTTGATGAGCTCAGTCAGACATAAATCTGCGCCCAGGTGTTGCCCTAGCTATTTCATGTGCGTCCTTGTTCAATCCTTCCTGTCAGAGATTCACCGCGCATCCGTGGAAGATGTGTGGATTGACTTACAGTGCCCGCGGTGTTGGTGACACCGAGCTGATTAGTTTTCGCAGTGTCCTTTTTCGTTTTTAGCTCCTCTTCCAAACTCATCTGGTAAGGCACGTTCAAACACTTTACTGCTGTTATCTTGGATGGTGCATTATGCGTGCACTATGTCCCTCAGCCAAGTAAACTCATTACTTGAGTACTCAGACCTATACCAATACCTGGTACGTGTGGCACGGTATGTGTAGCAGCCCAGTTCGCCACGAACTCCATGCAGGTCTCCGTCCCATCCTCGCCCATCCTCTGATGACGGTCATCCTCACCGGACGTGTCTTGGGACCTAACGCCCCATTGGTGGGCGGAGATCCTGGGTGCATCCGTTGGACCCTCACACGCTCTTCCCTTGGCCTATGGACGCGTACTTTGTTGGGTCGTTGATGTGGATGTAAACTCGAGTTGTCTTCAGGCGTCGCAAGATCTTTGGACTCGACTCCAAGTTTTTCGACACTCCCAGCGTTTTTCAACTCGAATAGAACGGCAGCGCAATCCTGAAATGGTGGTTCAACACACTGTTCGAACCGTGGTTTTGCTTTGAGCTGGACAACTGGAAGAACGAGCTCTGGTGCAAGTCGTTTTAAACGAGGTAGTTTCGACTTATTGTTCTCTTCTTCGTCTGGGACGTGAGCTCACTGGGAGAGTCATGTTCGAGTCTTTCCGGTGGACATGCATCCTCATCAAGGCACCGTGCTGCTCGACACAGACACTTGTGAATAAACGTTGCTTCATCAGTGGGGCCTTTACATGGTTTCTTCAGGGCTCGGGCATTGCTCACAAGTTCTCTGCACCCTAGTATGTTCAGATCAGCAAACGGCGAGGCTGAGCGAGCACTGCGCACCCTCCAAGGTCGTGCTCTGGCGATACTTCAAGTAGCTGCGCTTCCTGCTTGCCTTTGGGGTGAGGCAGTTCTCACTGCCTGGAATCGCACTGAGCCATCGACCCTTCCCCCTGGTGCCACTTCTTTCGTGCTCTTGCGTGTGATTTATCTCACCTCCCTATCTTTGGTTCTCGCTGCTGAGCTCGTATCCCTACTGAACTCTAGGTGAAATGGGACGGATTCCGTGCCTTCTCTTAGTAAGTCTGAGACATGTATCATTAAGTACCAAGTCGTTATGCACTTCAAATGAACAACTTGAAATATTGGATTGATTTCTATGCAAAAGGGGTACCTAAATACTGCTTTATTACCCTTCGTTTTTGGGCGACAGTCCCCGCAGCATTGACCCCCTCTTCAATGTGCAGGAACTCGGCGAGCTCCAGGCAGCGTGCTGCTTTGGGGGGATGAGAACCAAATTGAAATCAGTTGATACGACTTACCTGACGCAGCGTTAATTTGACCTTCCGTGTGGGGAAGGTGGTGAGGAATGAGATTCCCCGCGGCATCGTAAAGGTGCCTACCTGCGCCAACACGGTGATTCTCAAATCGCATAGAGAAAAGACTGCGACTGTGGACTAGTCGTTAGCACGATCCCAGCTATGTATGAGATTGGCTCGCTCGGCTTCTAATGCGAGGACTCTTTCCATGAGTCCTGCAAGGTGGGGTGCTTGATATCCAAGCGTAAGTAGTGATTGAGAGATTGCGGTGGGTCTAGCTCGTCAGCCATCGAGGTCGAGGGGGTAGAAAAGGTGAGGTACCTAGCTAATGGTCGTCCATTTTATAGGGGTTGTTACAATATTCAAACTCCGACTGAGGACAGATGGATTCGGAATAGGTGACGACTTGCGGAGCCCTCGAAGGTGGTTTCGAGCTGGAAGTGGTGTGTTGTCGTACGTAGATGGACGTCGGGATGTAGTAATATCGTTCTTTGGATTTGTCGCGCCAAAAAAATCATAAAATTGCCTATGAGAGAATGCGAACACGTCTGGCGTTGCTTCCACTAGTAACTTCTGATGTTATATTCTCGAAATTATTATTGTATTTTTTTTTGATCCCTTAGGTTGTTACATTGAACTGTGTACGCCAGATTACTAGTCCGATGACAAGATTATCCATGATCATAAGGCAAGCCACAAGCATCATGGAAGCCCACCGTGACTGTGGCGGGAAACACTGAGGCGAGCGGGCACAACGAAACAGGACCACGCTGCATTGGGACGACTAAGACGTACGGATACAAGATGCGACTGACTGCTATCTATGAGACGCGGGGTAGATATAGTACGGTGCACGTGACGTGTATGCCAGTGGGCTTACACATCGCCGCCGATGAAGGGCTTTCAGCCGGTCATCAGCGGTGTAGAACATTATTCACTTATGCCAGCGGACCGGAAGGACAATCAAAGAGTAAGCATAGTATCTCATAGCACCCATACAGTGCACACAATAAAGCTGAATAAAAATCTACATACCGTGGAATCTAGTAGTACTCTAGTAAAGTCAGGGCATGAAATTAGAGTGAGACACTTGTGTCTGTCAAACGGACATATACTTTGCCATTCTAAAGCAGGAGTCAAGGGAATGTACAAGCGGAATATTCGGCAACTCACTTCGGTTCGTTCTTGTCTTTACGAGCTAAGCGTTCCTCGAATTTGGAAAACTCATCTAATGCAACGACCTCTTCCTCATCCAACACCTGAAAAAGATAAGCAAATCACTGAAGCAGGCGAGAAGTGAGCTTCATACCTGTTCAACACCTTTGACCTCCGGAATGTAGTGCATCAACATCCGCTCGATACCCGACTTGAGTGTAACGGTACTCGAATCGCATCCTCTACAACTGCCTTTGAGCCTGACTTTTACGAGCCCGTCATCGCTGAACCCTCTGTATTCGATATCCCCACCGTCCTCCATGATAGCTGGCCGAACTCGAGTTTCAAGCAGTTCCTTAATCATAGCTACAGTTTCCGAGTCCGTGTCGAGGATTTTCGTATCCTGTGGGCCAGCAGCATCTCGGTCCTCTTGAGAACGAAAGAGAGAAAGTCCAGCAGAAAAGTGCTCCATCAGTATCGAGTATATCTCGGGTTTGATCACAGCCCATGGATTCTCGCTATCCTTTGAAACCGTGACAAAATCCGGACCGTAAAACACGGCCTTGACGCCCTCTATACCCATGAGCCGGATTGCCAAGGGTGACGTAAGCGCAGAACGTGTATCCAGAAATTCGGCGGTTCCTTCCTCCATCACAGGTACGCCAGGGATGAATTTGAGAGAATCGTCGTTTGGCGTGGTCTCGGTCTGGATGAACATGGATCGCGCTACAGTGAATTGAGCGAGGTGGCCAAGTACTGGTGGTGATACCTACTTTGTGGAGGGTTGATGCTATGAACCGGCGCTGGTTTCAGTGCATATGTGCCCGAAGCCGTCGCCAGAGTTGGACCGCGGTGCACAGCCCGCGGTGTGGGCGTGGAAGAGATGAGCCGTACCCATGAGCGCAATGCAAAATCCACATGCCGCCCGTGCTGCACACTTGTCCGTATCGCTGTCCTCGGCAGTCTGGATGCCATCGTGGCCGTGAACAAAGTGCCGGAGGAGTGACAAATCTGTTTCCGTGTGTTTATATAATCACATCGACCCTTCGCAATGGCCGGAGAGGCATTCGGCGTCGTTGCTGTCCTCGTGTCGCCTCTGCTCGTCCTTCTAACGGTATGGATATTACAGTATGTCAAACGGCCTCCAAGATTACGCTCGGTTGCCATCGTTGTCCTTGGTGATGTGGGACGCAGCCCTCGTATGATGTATCATGCCGAGAGTTTCGCAAAGCTCAGGTTCAGCACATATCTCATTGGGTACCGAGGTGAGTGCCCAGTACTAGCAGCCATTGCGATGCAAGCGTACCGATGCCTCCAAGAAACCACACCAGCACCTTCTCTCACTTCCCTGCCACACGTCCAGTTCTGTTATTTGCCTGAGCCACCCTCGCTCCTTGGCAAAGTTCCCTTTGTCCTCGCTGCTCCTGTCAAGATATTGCATCAAGTGATGGCCATCCTCTATACTCTCCTGTTCACGCTGTCGTCCCCACCAGAGTTTATCATGGTTCAGGTAGGATGTCCGGACACTGCACGAGGCGAACTGCTGACCAGCGACAAGAATCCTCCAAGTATTCCCACCCTCGCTCTTGTTTGGCTCGTTGGCCGCGTCAGAAGCAGTAAGGTTATTATCGACTGGCATAACCTTGGGTACAGTATACTAGCCTTGAAGCTGGGTAGCTCCCATCCATTCGTAACGATATCGAAATGGTATGACGGTCAGGACCTATGAGGTTGAACCATGAATTCTGACGGATTTCAGGTTCGAAGCTACTTTTGGATGCTCTGCTTATGCGCACTTGTTCGTCACCAGAGCTATGCAGGACCATTTGGTGTCTGAGTGGGGATTGATGTGTGTTGTACTTATCACGTTTGTTTTCATAACTGAACGCAATGCCCAAGTGGCGAAAAGGCTGTTCTGCATGACCGCCCTCCATCTCACTTTCATCGCTGCTCGCCTCCTGAAGTCCACGAGGTGCGTGATACCCTCGATCACTTCCCTTCGCTCCTGATCCCAAACCTAGTTATTCCTCCGCTTAGGACCTTCACTTACCAGTCCCGCCCTAACGGACTACCTTCCCTGCCCGGATACACCGTATACCACGCAATTCACTACCACGACGGTAGCGTCATCACTAACTTCCCAGTCTTCACTATATTCTGCCGTCAACATGCCCCAAATGCGGAATGATAGAGTAGCCTTACTAATTAGCAGTACATCATGGACCCCTGATGAGGACTTCACGATCCTCTTGGATGCACTCAAGCTGTACGAGAAACGAGCCTCGCTGGCTGACAAAGGTAAAGATATCAATTCTTATTCCTTAGAACCCTGCCTACACAAGTGTCAGACGAACCAGGAAAGTTGCCACGAATATGGATGGTTATTACTGGAAAGGGACCCCTCAAGTCCAAGTATATGGCCGACGTAAATAGGTTGCAAGAGGAATGGAAGTATGTGCGGTGTTCTAGCTTATGGCTTGATGCAGAAGATTATCCTCTGCTGCTAGGCGAGGAATCATCTATTTTTGTTCCTGTGGCAAGTGGGTTAACAATGACTACCAGGATCCGCTGACTTGGGAATATGCTTGCATTCAAGTTCCTCTGCGCTGGATTTACCCATGAAAGTGGTGGACATGTTTGGGTGCGGGCTGCCGGTTTGCGCCCTCGACTTTGCATGGTGTGTAGCACACGCAAATTGCTATGAATATCGACATTTAGTTTATTTTGGAAGTCTCCCGGAGCTTGTCAAAGACGGTGAGAATGGGCTCGTATTCAAAAATGCTGGGGAATTGGCAGGCCAGTTAGAGGTTGGTTGCCAAAATAATTTCTGGGACTGTAGTGACCCCGCCAAACAGATGCTACTCACGTCGTTCCCAAGTGCGCCTGCTTTGGGCAAGCTGCGTTTGTCGCTTCAATCAGCGTCACAAGCGCGTGCATCCCATTCAGTCAGACACAAGGAAAGTGCTGAATGGGAATGGGGTACTTGGGCGGACAACTGGAATCGCATTGTAAGACCTCTTGTGCTGATGGATGCCGAACGGTTTGAATAGACTGGCTCAGATGTCACGTGTCGTTTTAAATATCGACGATTCTAATGGATCTTGTCAGATACGCAACGCATGGCAGCTGACGATATCATTATTTGACTGATGGGTTGATCTAAATCAGACCACCTATTTCCTGGGTGCGCTTCCCATTCGGCGAGCGAGTGGCCTGCGCCTAAAATTGGATTTGGCTCAAGCTGCGAAGACTCGAACACAAGTTGGGTGTTGGGTTTGTGCGACTATTCAGTTGTACTGAGACGACCCGGACGAGAGTACCTTAGAGCCGAATCTGTCAACGACCACATGGATGCGCGTAAAAATGGCACCGCAAGCGTGTCTTAAATTATCGTATCAACTCACTACTACCAATCTTGTCCCACGAACCTTACGAACGTGCCCACGTCCTAACCTTTTTATGTAGCGTCTATAATCTTCTCGTCCCCGAGCAGCGCTGTATTGCCCCTCTGCCAGGATGGCAAATCAGCCTACCTCTCAAGACGGTAGTACCCAAGAGCATGCTAACCTCAAGCCAGAGGGCGCCCTCGGTCTCAACTCCCAGGCCGTGCCTAAAACTACGCAGAGTAAGGGTTATCTGATAGACTACTGACATAACAATAACCGAAAACCAGGTCGTCGGAAGTACATCTTGGGCGGTGCTGTCGGTGGTATCATCATCATCCTCGCTCTCGCACTCGGGCTTGGACTTGGCTTGGGACTTAAGAAGAAGAACTCGTCAAACTATGTCACTACCAATTCCACCTTCCTTCTTGACTCATCATTTAATATCACCTCCACCCCGACGACTAGATATTACGAATGGGTTGTCGAAGAGATGTCCGGGTCGCCCGACGGTTTCGAGCGAACTATGCTTGTCGTCAATGGTGAGTGGCAATCGTACCCTAGGTCATTTTCTGACACATCCATACAGGGCAATTCCCGGGCCCGCTGATTGAGGTCAACAGTGGTGACGAACTTATCGTTAATGTCTTCAACAAAATGTCGAATGGAACTACTATTCACTGGCATGGCCAATTCCAGAACGGAACCAATTACATGGATGGCACCAATGGTATTACTCAATGTCCTATTCCACCGGGAATGAATTTCAGTGAGTTCATTACAATATACTATGGTGTGTAAGCAAGTTCTCAGGTCGCTCTTCTTAGCTTACCATTTTACCGTTAATGCGGAACAATATGGCACCTATTGGTGGCATGCACATGCTTCCACTCAATATACGGATGGCATATACGGCCCATTCGTGATCCACTCTCCTAACGAACCAATCTACGGTTCTTATGACCGTGACGTTCTTGTTATCATGTCAGGTCCGTCGTCTGCGCAGCCATGCGTAATATATACAACTCACTCGTTATCGACTGCAGACTGGTATCATGAGTTGTCGGCAGGACTGCTCGTGCAGTATCTCAGCAGTGCTGGAATTGACGGATCTAACTACGGTGGTGTCAATCCAGGTGCGGAACCACCCCCAGACAGCGGTCTCATTAATGGCCAAGCAACTGGTGCTACATTCGACTTCGAACCAAATCTCCGTTACCGTCTGCGGTTGATCAACATGGCGACGCTCACGGACTTTATGTTCAGCGTCGATAACCACGTTCTCTCAGTGGTGGAGGCCGATGGCACTAGTCTGGAGCCTGCAAATGTCCACCGTGTCCCGATTTTCGTCGCACAGCGGTACTCCGTTATACTCAATACAAACCAGACTGCTGGTTCATACAACGTCCGCGCGGAGATGCAACAATCGTGCTATAAGCTTTCGAACCCCAACTTGAACACCATGGTACTGGGGACTCTGACGTATGGAGCTACACCTACCACACCTAACACCACAAACTGGCCAGAATCTTATCCCGAGATCTGCTTGGATCTAAATAGTACAATGATCGTGCCTGTGGTGCCGATGAATCCACCAAATGAAACACTACCTGTCCTCATTTCAATGTCTTTCCAGCAAACCTTCCAGTCGGGAGGAACGCAGGTTCTTGCATACATAAATAATACGAGCTGGGAATCCCAAACCACGAATCCAACGCTCCTCCAGTTCTATCAAGCAGGCGCACAGACCGCTTTCAATAGCTCGTCGCAGCTTGTGGTTGTCAACGATGATATTTCCGTCATTGATGTGGTCATCAATAACTACGATGACTCGAGTCATCCGTGAGTCATTTTCGTCTTTAGCTTTGTTAGCTGGTGTTTAATGCCGTGATGTAGGTTCCATCTTCATGGTCATTACTTTTGGATTCTTGGCGAGGGTGATGGATATTATCAGCCTGGTATCTCCGATATTTCTCTCGTTAACCCCCCGCGTCGAGATACCCTTACTCTCCCTGGGTACGGTTGGGTCCGCATCCGTTTCGTTGCTGACAACCCTGGGGTTTGGGCGTTCCATTGTCACATTGGATGGCATATGGCTGCGGGGCTTCTGATGCAGTTCGCCAGCTTGCCGAGTAAAGTGCAGGAGTTCCAAGTTCCGTCCTACTTGCAAGAACAATGCTCGGAGCAATCGGGCGGAACGGTCATGAACAGGAGAAGCAGCAAGTGGTTGATGCTGGACATGTAGACTATTCTCTCGAGATATTCTAAAGTCTTTGTTATCTTGGGAGTTCACCCTCGTGTGTGCATTGACAGAATCCTCCATTATGGTAGATCCATTGTGATCGAAATCTATGTGTAAATGATGCTCGCATGAGGTGACGGTTGAGCACACCTCCAGCTATTGGTACAAATACAAACCAAACCAAACTACAACTTGAATGAATCACAAACCAAGCACTTCCTTCACGGTCTTCCACTTGTGTCCCTCCCAAGCTCTGTTACCGCTGTCCGCGTTTTCCGGGACGTCCATGTCGGTATGGTTATCCCAGCCAGAACTGAGCCTTCCTTCTTCAAATTTACTCTGTAAGAATGTCTGTTTGATGAATCCGTCTGGAAGTTGTGTCACATGCACGACTGGTACAGGGGGATCGCACGCTTCGTAGAGGGCGCCAATGGAAGCGAGAGATGTGCGTTCACCCTGGATGCGGAAGGTCGCATTGTGGAGAGACGAGGTAGGCAATGTGGTGAGGACATGGGCGACAAATCCTAAGAGGAAGTCGACTTATGAACGACTGCCGTGGACTGTATTGTGGGATAGAGTGCTTGCCTGAAACGTCATCCAAGGCTGTGAAAGAAGAAGGGACGGTATGTTTTCCCATGAGATGGAACTTGCCCAGCTCGACCCCCGTCAACCACGGGATGAATTCCATAAATACTCCATTCTAATAAAGCGCAGATGAGTGTCTCTTAGACTTTGGAAAACATGTATGGTCAAGCACGTACATAGATACGAAGCACGGGAATTCCAAGAGACTTGACATAGTCTGGTATCACAGGTGTTACTCATCAGCGCGAGGGACGACATTTTGGAAACCCACCAGCAAATTCGGACTTGATCGCGAGATGGCCGTCCCTGCCGCCCTCGGTCGGCATTCCATATTCCGACGGTACAAACAACTTCACGCCCGCTTCCTTGGCTGCGTCTGCGATGAGCCGTTGTGTTGGAAGCGCACCGTATGCCAGTGCGGAGATAACGACCTCTATGTTATGCTCCTGAAGGGCGGACGCGACCGCTTTCGCATCTGTATAGTCCACCACAGCAATTTTGGCGCCTTTGAGACGGGGATTCTGAACTGAATTGCTGTCGGGGCGCACAAGGGCTACAACTGACGCTCCGCGACCGACCAACGCCTTGTTACAAACATCAGGCCAGTTCTACTCGGGAAGGTGAGAGGCACGACCTGTACGATGCGAGCACCGATGGTGGGACCTGGCCCTGCTACTGCGAACGAGGTGTAGCCTGACATCATGGGTGAGAATATGATAGGGCGGATGGTTATCGGTCACTGGGTCCTAGTAGTACGAGTCGCTTTTGTACTACGGCGGGAACATTGTTTATTTCCGGATAGTCTCCGGGACCGCAGATGTGAAGATTTTGACCCACCATGGTGTCAGTTGCGCGGCGCGAGCAACGGCGGCGATACAAAAAAATCAATACTGCACCGGAACTCGCAATAAGCTGCATGAATGGCTTGTCCATTGCAAGGTGTTGCAGTGACAGCCTCAACTTGGAGCTGTTGGCAGATTAGCCATGGGTGAACTAACCACATTGATGGCTGTCTGAAGACTTGATCGATTGATCGGTTGACTCGGACAGAGCAGTATGACACAGTGATCGCGGACGGTCTCATCACGGATTTGGCACCGTGTATAGTTCGTGTCGTGCTGTCCCAGCACGGGTGTATTTGATACATAGTATTCGTGTATGAATGCATGCTTTCAAGTCTTCCTAAAACTTGGAGTTGCTAGAAAAGATGGGCCAAGCTACGGCACCGGTTGCAGCGTGTGACTGAGAGAATCGCTGGCATCAATGCCAAGTATTAAAGCGTGCCAACGAAGCGAAGAAGGTGGCACGTACATACTGTACAACTAGTAGCTCGATGAGGCTTGGAGCTATTGCGCCGTTTGTCTCCTGGCTCGTTTTCGCCGTGCTTGTGAATGCGACAATAACCTCTAAGCGTGGCCCAGCCAATGCTCAGCAAGTCAACCGTTGGGTGCTAGAGGCTCGCACGAGAGCTTCTCGTCCAGCCAAGCCGTCCCCTTTGGTCCTTCAAGACTCGGCGACGGGCTTCGCCCTTGAACAGCCTTCCGACAAATACCCCGAATTCCCAGAACGTTTCTTCGAGCAACCCATTGACCATCGTGATCCGTCGCAAGGAACGTTCAAGCAGCGTTATTGGATCAGTACCCGACACTACGTGCCCGGGTCAGGTGGCCCAGTCATCGTCTTGGACGGTGGCGAGACGAGCGGAGAAGACAGGCTTCCGTTCTTGGATACTGGCATAGTAGAGATCTTGACCAACAGGACAGGCGGCGTTGGTGTCATCCTCGAACATCGCTACTATGGTCCGTATAGTGCCACTCATGCCCGCAATGAAGTTGTCTAATGTACGGCAGGAACGTCCATTCCTGTTCCTGACTTCAGCACGGACAACTTGAGGTGAGACGGAGTCGGACTTGCTTGGACACTGTTCCCAATTCAAATCTATCTGAATGAACGCAGATGGTTGAACAACGATCAGGCTACCGCAGACTCTGCAAACTTTATGCAAAATGTCAAGTTCGAGGGCATAGACGAAGATTTAACTGCACCCCACACCCCTTGGATTTACTACGGTGTGCGTGGCAGTCCCATTTTATCATAGCACTTGTGAAACTGAGAAATTACAACAGGGCTCCTATGCGGGTGCACGGGCAGCTCATATGAAGGTCTTGTACCCCGATCTTGTATTTGGAGCAATCGCATCGAGCGGTAGGTGTTTACCCCATGTACGACCCTTTCACACTCAACTATTGCATAGGTGTAACTCATGCCACCAAAACTAATTGGGAATATTACGATGTCATCCGCAGAGCCGCCGATCCTGCGTGTTCCGCCCACATTGAGAACACGATAACGACCGTCGACAACCTCCTTCAGATTCCCTACATCAAGGACCTCGTCAAGGGTTTGTTCGGACTTCAGGGGCTCAAGCATGACAATGACTTTGTTTCTGTTCTCGACGTGAGCTGCATCTTGGTGATCATGAAATGTCATGCTTAACTACCCAAAGAACCCGCTGGATACTTGGCAAGAGAAGGTCTGGGACCCGGCTGTGGACAACTCAAAGTTTGACCAATTTTGTGCAAGCCTGAACAAGCCACTTGTGAATGCCACACATATTGCTGCCCTGCCAGTCGGACATGAAGATCGCCTCTTGACTTTATGGGACGATTACAAAGTCGATTTCTCTGTGTTGAATTATGCCAAGTGGATTAGGGAGGTGAGATATTTCCCGAGGGTGTATACAAGATAACCAATTCAATGCATTGACCTTAGGACGAAGTGAAGCCTTGCCTCGATAGTGGGTCAACGGTGGAAGAGGTCAGGTTCATTGTAATCATTCCTTTTCGCCACAAAATAATCTCAATGCCAGTGTTTCGGAACATATAACGATACTGTCTACACCAATACTTCCCTCTCCGAGGATTGGCGTGCATGGCAATTTCAAGTCTGCACCGAGTGGGGGTTTTTCTTCGTATGTTTTTCGTGTAACATTGTCATGCGAGATGCCAGCGATCATTGTGCAGACTGCCCCGCCTGACCCAAACTACCCTCGAATAGTATCCAAGTTGTTGACCAGGGATTATGCTAGCAAAATCTGTCGTCAGGTAATTGCTTTTCTGTCCCTTTGAGCATGCTTTGAATCCGGCAGGCCAGTAAAAATCTGACATTATTTCTAGGCCTATCCTCCCGGAAAGTACTTTACGGTCCCACAGGAGCCGAACATCACCGCCGTGAATTCCCTTGGGGGCTTTGCGATTGCTGCAGATAGGCTGGCCATCATAGATGGCGAAGGTACTCCCCTGCGTTTTATCTCTTCATGGTTATTAATATGCTATAGTTGATCCTTGGAGGCCCTGCACTCCACACAGCGAGTATGCAAAGGAGAGGAGCGACACGACTCTCCGACCATTCAAACTTATTCCTCGTACGCATTCATGCTCTCCCTGACATGTATCAAGATACTAGTGTTAATGATTTAGATGGCGTTCACCATTGGGATACGTATGGGCTTGCCAATATTGACGACGAACCAGCGGATATCCAACGGATTCACCACGAAATAATCGAGTTTGTGTGTGAGTGGCTGAAAGATTTCAGTGGGTAAAGGAATTGTAGTCTATCCACGTACTGGTCGTAGATCAATTAGGCGGACTTGTGTGAATTTGATGATCGTGAGGATTGATTGAAGCGAAATATTTCCAGGACTCAAGTACATAGGTCGTCCCCTTTCCGAGCCAGCTCAACTTCTATCGGCGATGGTGTCGCGCACCTCGTTTACAGTCGGGTCCAGGCAATCCGAACTCGCAAAGATCCAAACGCACATCGTCATTCAAAAACTTGCGACCAAGTTTCCCTCGCATACATTCGAGACGCGGTTCAATGAAACCGAAGGAGACAAGAACCAGTCGCAGGCCCTCTTTCTCCTCGGGGGCAAGGCACTGTGGACGCGTGGGCTCGAAGAGCTACTCGCCAACAAGCAGGTGGATATGCTCGTACACAGTCTCAAGGATGTGCCAACGGAGCTCCCAGGAGAGTTCAAGATCGGTGCGATATTAGAGAGGGAGGAATGCGTGGACAGCTTGGTGGTCAAGGCTGGGTCCTCTCACAAGACGTTCAAAGATTTGCCTGCTGGGAGCAGGATCGGCACGAGCAGCGTGCGACGTGTAGCACAGGTCAAAAACTACCTCAAGAATCACCACAAGGGAGTGGAGATGACATTCAAGGACGTGGTGAGTAGAAACGAACAAGAGGATGTTATACAAGACTGAATAGCAAGCTCTACAGCGTGGAAACCTGTACGTCCCATCGAGTGCGATTTCTACAGCGAGATTTACTAGTGTCATAGCAATACCCGGCTGAGGAAACTGGATGCGACTGGGGAGGACGATGCGTTTGATGCACTCATCCTTGCCAAGGCTGGGCTTGTGCGTCTCGGCTGGTCGCATCGCGCCACAGAAGACTTGGAACCTCCAGTGCTGTATCATGCAGTATCTCAGGGCGCGTTGGCTGTAGAGATTCGAGCTGATGCGTCGGAAGAGCTGATCGAGTTGTGTGAAGCCCTAACGCATCAACAGACTCAGTGGATGTGTCTCGCTGAACGCGCAATGTTGCGAACGCTCGAGGGAGGATGCAGTGTACCTGTTGGGGTCAACACAAACCTCACAGACGTGGTAGAAGGTAAAGAGAGATTGAAGAGCGGGGAACTGAAACTAGAGAGTGCTGTGCTGGAGATCACGGGTTGTGTTACGTCGCTCGATGGCGAGCGACACTTTGTCAAGACGATCGAAGAGAGGGTTGCAAACACGAGCGAGGCGGAAGCGTTGGGCAAAAAACTCGGGGAGACGCTGCTCAACAACGGCGCCCATGAAGTCCTCGAGGAGATCAAATTGGAGAGGGCAGCTCGAGCACGGGAAGCAGCAAAGACGGAAGGGTAAAATTGTATTCTTGTGGTTCATTGTGCAATACACGGAAAATGAATGCACGAGCGACGTTGATGAAGCACAAGAAGGCTCGATCTGCCTCCCCGCGAGCGCCTGAAAATCCGTTGGGAGCGAAAGTGACAGGTGACTCTAAAGCAGGGAGGGACGTCGGCACTCGACAACCGGCGCGCGGCTTATAAGGATTCTGTTGTTTGTCCGTATTTGCACTCGGAAGCCCGATGCGCGCATATGTCTTGCTGTGCTCTGTTCTGTAGTACGAGGGTCGGGCCATGGCTACAGTGTCGTCCCGGCGTCTGCGCAAGGAGCTCAGCGAGATAAATGCCGAAGGATGTCCTTGCGGTAGGATCGTCTAATCCAGTGTTGCCCATCTACTCATTCCCAGCGATGCAGGCATCAAACTGCTTAGCGCAGACGACTTTGAGACGTGGTTCTTCTCCATAGAGGTCCTGGGCGAAAGCCCATACCAGGCAAGTCATCTGCGCACCCCATACCCGTTGCTTACTTCTGCAGGGGGAGGTATTCAAATTAATGTTCCGCTTCGACGCAAACTACCCCATCTCCTCCCCCGCGGTCCAATTCGTCGTAGACGAGGACAATCAGGCGCCTACTCACCCAGTACGTCACTCGTATGATCCAAAGCGATATGATCTCTGACCCGATGTCAGCACGTGTACTCCAACGGACATGTGGGCCCGACTCACAAACTATCATTCCTATTTCTGATTCACCGCAGATTTGCGCGTCCATCCTCGGAACGGAATGGTCCCCGGTGCTCAGTGTATCTGCCATCTGTGCACCCTGCAGAGCATGTTGGCATCGTGCAAGGTGACAACTTTTCCGACCGTGTGTATGATTTCACTCACTCCCCCATAGGTCAAGGAACGGTGAGTTTTGACACCCAAATGCTAGCTTCATACTGAAAATAGTCAAGACCCGTCGACAACGATCGATACGTCCGGACCGCGCCTGACAATCCAAAGAAGGTTTGTCGCTGTTCTGACTTGAAGTGCTGCCGTTAATCTCGTGGTGCTTGGCAGACACGTTTCCAATACCACGGTAAGATGAAAATCACCGGGTTCACCGACATGTCAGCTGATCGCGTGTCTCTTTTCACGTTCGTGTGTGCTAGATGATACGTACGTCTCCATTACTATCGACGACCGATGATCTGACTTGTGTTGTTGCTTTACAGAGTGTGAAATGCGGGACCTTTTGCTGTTTAACGTTGTTCCATGTACGAACACAAGTGATGTCTGTATCATTACCCCCTACCAACACGAAGACGAAAAAATGTATGTCAACTACACGTGCGTACCCAAACATGGAGGTTGCTCGAAGCCATCCGGGTCATGCTCGGAGAGATCTTGAGAGCTTATCGGCGGGTGCAAACTTCCTCCGGGTTCGCGAAGATTTCAATTCTAGGAAGGCGGTGCATCTTTTGACAATTCTAGATGTGTCAACGCCTACATTGTCCTATCCTCAGAGTGCAAACATCTAGCCCCCCGGACGGCCGGACCCGACCCCCTTGATGAGGCTGCAACCAAACGTTTGTACGCAGGGTCGCCACATTGCTGACAACCATCATCTTCACCCTTCAGCTCACGATAAGAGTATAGTCAACCATACTTTCAGGAGGTCACGATAAGCCTTGGGATTGGCAGAAAGTTGCAGGATTTATGTATTATAACCTAGTCTACTGTACCCTCCTGCATCAAGTCACATTTCTTGCATGTGGTATCCTGGCTCGCGACGCAAATAACCCAAGGTTGAAACACTCCAGCCCCAGCTTCACCAGTGCAAAAGACAGGGTCAGCCCAAGTTCGGGACGTACGGTTCCACGAGCATCTTGCTAAAGTCTTTGAGCTTCTGAGGACCACGGACTTCCTCGGTCAGCAACGGAAGCTTCACAATGTGGAAAAACTCGTCGTAGAGTTCGTGTGCTTCTGCGAGATACTTTTGTTGCATCTTTTGACGCACTTTGCAGTGCTCGCAGTTGGACGCTTTATGGTATTGTCATGATCGTGAGCGCCTGGGGCGTAAAAAAGACGTACAATTCTTGGGAAAGAGCAATTGGTTGACGACGATGTTGTGCGTGTCGATTTCGTATGCCGTCAGTTCTTGTACGAGACGTTCGGTCTCATATAGGGACAAGAATTCAGATATACAGACACAGACAAACGTGGTCTTTTCCTGTAAAGTCGTATCCGACGCGGTCAATGACCAGTGATGATACGCGGGAAACGGAGACACGTACTGGATCCTTGAATTGGGTGTTCACCTCGTTGATGACAGCACGCATCGATTCTAGTTTGGCAAACATGTCCTCCTGAGAATCTTGCTGCCCGCCCATCATGGACGACATCTGTCGGATCATGGGACCGAATTGACCACTCAGGGTGCTTAGTTTGCCTAGTGCCTTTTCGAGGACCGTAGGGAAGGACAAGAATCGAAGCGTGTGGCCAGTCGGAGCGGTATCAAAGACGATGACAGAGTATTCCATGGATTTGACGTGCCTGGAAGGGAATTAGGGCACGAAGGAAAGAGGAAAATGAGAGAAACATCACTTCATGATCTCCGCGAAACTCATGGCCTCGTCGACACCTGGGATTGCAAACGCCAAATCTTGCATCATCGAGCCCATCATCCCGTTCTGGTCCGCTGACGATGGACGAGCGAGTGAGCACGTACGGGCACGAAAAGGAAAGACAAATCAAGTACATTGCTCGACCATCTCCTGGATCGCGCTCGTAGGGTCAATCTCCATTGCAAACAGGTTGTCAAACCCGTTGACTTTGGTCGCATCTTTGGAGAACTTTTGACCAAAGGCGTCAGACAGGTTGTGTGCTGGGTCCGTGGACTGAATGAAACCGTCCGATGGTGAGTCCCGGTAAGGTTGAGTAAAGGACCTACGATGAGCAGGACGGACTCGCGACATTGCGCAAGTTGGATGGCGAGTGAACAGGACGTGGTCGTCTTGCCTGTCGACCAAAATAATGATGGTGCCTCCCAACGATCCAAGTGTTGGGATACTTACCGACACCTCCCTTGCCACCTATGCAGCGTCGAATGATCGTTTCATTATGCGAATCAATGCACGCCGCGCTTACCGCAGAAGATCCATTTCAGCGATTTCTGGTCCAAGATGTTTTGGAGCGTGGGTGGTAGCGTCTCTGTCATTCCGGGCGGTCGTGAAAAGTAACGGTCGTTGGTAAAAGTGCTGGTTTGAGATGGGCGCGTGTCCTAAGCTAATAAGGATCGCGTCGGCTCTCACCATCTCGGTTAGCCCCATTCGCACAACATCGATTCACCTGGGCCATGAGCGACAGTGCAGTGTCCTTTCAAGGTATGACATGTGTTGCAAGGCAACACCAGATCATGACGATGGATAGCCCTCCAGCTCGCCAACGAGCAACGCAATGCATATGGCCTCCGATACAACGACTTTGCACGCTACAGAAAACACTGCGGGAACAGAACGCATCGCCTGCGATCCACCCTCAAGATGACTCATGGCAAAGGGAAAGACTTCAAAAAACTGCCGCCCTTGGCGACAGATATCATCAAGGACGGCCAGTGAGTCTACGCCTTTCATCGGTACCCACCGTCGTCGTTGATGTGTTTGATCCCGCAGCCTCCAGCTTCTGTTGTTTGAGGCAGAACGGGCGTGGGCTTATTCTCAGGACCTCGTTGCGCAGTCTCGCCTTCCAGCGAATGAGGCGCAGGCGGGTACTCTCCGTCACAGTGCGACAGGACGTTTCAGACGTGCGGTCCATTGGTCGACGCAACTCCTCTCACACTGTCAATCGTTGTATGCATCGTCCCGTCTCAAGGCATTCTCCCTCATTCAAGCCACCGCGTATACACTTATTCTGAACGGCCGATTCCTCCGACACCGGGATGATTTTGAGGATGCACTCATTCAGCTGAGCGTTGCGAGAAGCTTGTTGGACGAACTAGCAGAAAGAGGGGAGACGAGTAGAGACCAGGCTCTTGCGACGCTCTTTGCGGACGAAATTGGGCCAGAGATTAGATATTGCGCCCATGAGCTTGGGAGGGAAAAGGCATATGATGTCGATACCATCGTGAAGGAGCTCGCGGGCAAGCATCGGGAAGAGATTGTAGATGGATATGATGGACTGATCAAGACCTTTAGAAGGGAACGCACGGGGACAGGAAGTGCTCGGGACAAGAAGAGGCTAGAGACGCTGATTTGGGAAGGACAACCGGTCCCGGTAAGAAACCCAGAATTGGTGGATGTGCTGCTCAAAGTCCAAGAGGCGGAGGGGAAGATTGCCGTTCCTCGAGACGAAGGAGGTTCTGGGGACGGGAAGGCAAGAAAGAAAGGAAGAGGGCTCGGATCGAAAAAGGGTGTTGCGGCCTATGATGCGGTTCTTCATGCATTGAGCGATGCGGAAGAGGTCGCAAGAAAGCTATTAGAAGCGCAGCAGGTGAGTTGGATCTAGTCTTTTCGTCTTGCGCTGATTGTATTACAGAACACGGGTACCTTGTCTGCTGCAGGGGGTACGCGCGACATTCAGTTTGTGCACGCGTATGTTGTCTATCAACTACTGTCGCGACGTATCCAGCGGGATCTGGTTCTCGTCAACACGCTCCTCAGCTCACACACGCCTCGCACGATGGGCGTGTCAACGACGAAGAAGGAACAAGTGGATGCCAGACTATACCCTGCTGTCGTCAAGTTGTTTGAGACGGTTGTGCAGAGTCTGACGCAGATGCGAAATCTGAGCATCGTGGATGAGAGTCCCGACCTTGCATCGGCAATTGAGGTCAGACTAACATACACAAGGGCACGTCGGTACGTGCGGAAAGGTGCACGAGTTGCGTCGGCTGATGAGTTGGATAGATGTCTCTTCCTTGCACAGTGTTATGTTACCGTGAAAAAGTACGCGGAAGCATTGACGCTGATCCAGCACGCGACACTACACGTGCGGGAAACGCGTTCTATAATGGGGTCTCTCTCTGGGATTGTCACACCTGCGGACGCGTCTTACCCGCTTGCTCCTGGGTCAGTAGAGACACTAGAATCCAGTCTGGCAGCTTCTGGGGTGGATATGAAGAACGAATGGTTCGCGTACAATGGGGGTACGCTGGACGGTGATCCCAAGACATACAAGAAGCCCTTGTTTTTCGACATTGGGCTCAACTATGTGCAGCTGGACATGGAGCGACTGCTAGAACGCGCAGGCAAGGCACCGGCCAAGGAAGAGCGGGAGATGGTCGGTGCGCTGCCTGTCAAGTCGAGGCTGGAGGAGGTCGTGCGGGCAGAGACGCCTGAGCCCGTTGCTGGGCCTGCCAAGGGTGGGCTAGGCAGCCTGCTCGGTGGCTGGTGGGGTCGCAAGTAGGGCGCGCTGTGCACGTGACTGTGATTGTACATCACGTGATCTGATTAGTGATTTTGTTCTCACGCCACATTTAGTATTGTTTGGGTTTTTCACCTGTGCGACTCGGAGAGACGACGAGCTGAGGGAGACCGTCGGGAAAAGGCTCATGGCAGGCCAACAATTGCCCGTCCAATTCGGTCCACAACATCCACAACAACTCCATCCGCAACACATCCCTCACCACATCCACCAGGTTCGCCAGTCTCCAAAAGACAAGCTCCAACTCATCCTCCTCGTACGTTGTTCCCTGTTCCTCACCAGCCAACCTCATTGTCGGCACACAGCGCGTCCGCGATCTCAAACAAGCCGGACATACCCCAGAGACGTCGCAGGAACTCCGTAATCTCCTCACATACCTCGCCGCACTCCAGAGCCAGCAGCAGCAGGCCCAACAGCAACAGCACATCCAGCTCAGTACGTCCCTCGTCTCTCCCCATCTTTGTCTCCTCATCCCCCGCAGATGGTACACATCCCCAGACACAGCCACCATTTCCGAATGGACATCCGCCCGACGCTCCGTCCCCCGCCGTCCCGCCGTCGTCCACTCCCCAGAATGGCCTGCCCTCCGTCACCTCCGGCCCCGTCCCCGCCGTCCCCATTCCCCCCTCCACCCCCATCTCCTTCACCCCCGACCAAATGAGTGCCCTTCGTGCCCAAATCATGGCCTTCAAGCTCATCTCACGTGGCACGCCGCTTCCCGAACATCTGCAGCAGTCCATCAAACCACACAATTCCGTCGCCGCCGAACTCGACAAGACGTTTCCCTCCGACGTCGGCCCTAGAATCGTTGATGCCGCCGTAAAGATGCAAAAGGGTGTTGTTCCTCCCACCCTCGCTGCTGTACCACCCGCCCCTCCCACGCAGGCCCCATCCACTGAACCGTCTGTTCATGACGAGGAGACACCCGCGGCATCCCTCCCCAACATCTCTCCTGGCGACATGCCAAAGGGCCCCTTCGTCGACGACACGGGATCGGGCGTTTACCCTTACAACGCATTCCGCCTGCCCTTCACCCATCTTACCCGTCCTGCGGATGTCGATCCAACCATGTTTGCCACTCGCCTCCAACGCCTCCTTATCCCCTCGATCATGCCGCCCGGTCTCGACGTCCACCAGATCGTCAATGAAAGAGATCGCTTCATTGAAGCTCGCATCACACAGCGCGTCCGTGAACTTGAAGGCATGGATGCCATGATGGGCGATGGTGGTTTTGACAGCCTTGCAGACGACATCCTTGGACAGCTAACAGACAAGCAAACAATTGCACCGCCCATTGGCTTCACCGAGGGTACTCCCGTTTCTAACCACCCTGCTCCTAATGCACACGGAAAGCTCCGTGCCATGATCGAGCTCAAGTCCCTACGCCTCCTCGAGAAACAGCGCTCCATGCGCGCGCTCGTCGCCGAGCGTCTTATCCAGGGCACTCTCTTACCACTCAATCGTGCCGACTTCCGGCGGATACGCAAGCCCACCCTTCGCGATGCACGCATGACAGAGCAAGCCGAACGCCGACAGCGCGTCGACCGCGAGCGGCGAGCAAAACACAAGCATGTCGAGCAGCTCGGTGTTATCTGTGCTCATGGCAAGGACGTCATCTCAACATGCCGACAGGCTCAGGATCGCGTCATCCGTCTCGGGAGAGCCGTCGTCAACTTCCATGTATTCACCGAAAAGGAGGAACAGAAACGCATCGAACGTATCTCCAAGGAACGTTTGAAAGCCCTCAAGGCTGACGATGAAGAAGCGTATATGAAACTCATCGATACCGCCAAGGATACACGCATCACGCATCTGATTCGTCAAACCGACGCGTATCTTGATTCCCTCGCCCAGGCTGTCATGGCGCAGCAGAGCGAACACGGTGGTTTGGAGTTCGAGACGGAGGACGGTCCGACAAACGAGGCTACGTTCGGCGCACAGGTACAAGAAGAAGCCTCGGAAGACAAGGGTAGGGTGGATTATTATGCCGTTGCCCACCGCATATCCGAGAAAGTCTCCAAACAACCTTCGCTCCTTATTGGTGGTACACTCAAGGATTACCAGCTCAAGGGGCTGCAGTGGATGGTGAGCTTGTATAACAACAAGCTCAATGGGATTCTGGCAGACGAAATGGTACGCTACTTGCTTGCGTGACACCTACATGCATGCCTATTCTCCCGTCTTAGGGTCTTGGAAAGACGATCCAAACGATTTCCCTCGTCTCATTCCTGATCGAGGTAAAGAGGCAACGTGGCCCTTACCTAGTTATTGTTCCGCTCAGTACCATGACGAACTGGGCTGGTGAATTTAGCAAGTGGGCTCCGGCGGTGAAAACAATCTCCTACAAGGGCAATCCTACGCAGCGTCGGAACATACAAGCAGAACTGCGCCTCGGTCAATTCCAAGTCCTATTAACAACTTATGAGTATATCATTAAAGATCGTCCTATCCTCTCCAAGATCAAGTGGATTCACATGATCATCGGTGAGTATGTGTTGGCCAGTGTTGGGATGTGTGACCGTTAACATGGCATGTAGACGAGGGCCATCGTATGAAAAATACGCAGAGTAAACTGGCACAAACGTTGACGCAGTACTATCACTCTCGTTTCCGTCTCATTCTTACTGGGACCCCTCTTCAAAACAACCTTCCTGAACTGTGGTCTCTCCTGAACTTTGTTCTCCCCAAGATTTTCAACTCGGTCAAGTCGTTTGACGAATGGTTCAACACACCGTTTGCCAACTCTGGTACAGGAGACAAAATCGAGCTGAACGAAGAAGAGGCGCTGCTGATCATTCGTCGCCTGCACAAGGTTCTCCGTCCATTCCTGTTGAGAAGACTGAAGAAGGACGTCGAGAGCGAGTTGCCCGACAAGGTCGAAAAGGTCATCAAAGTACGGATGAGCGCTTTGCAATCGCAGCTGTACAGGCAGATGAAGAAGTACAAGATGATTGCCGATGGAAAGGATTCGAAAGGGTAAGTATGCGCCTCATTTACTCCAGCTAACTGTTTTACACGGCTGGTCATGACAGGAAATCTGGAGGGGTCAAAGGGTTGAGCAACGAACTCATGCAGCTTCGAAAAATCTGTCAGCACCCTTTCCTGTTCGACAGCGTCGAGGACAAAGTAAATCCAAGCGGCCTCATTGACGACAAACTCGTTCGTTCCTCCGGTAAACTCGAATTGCTTTCTCGTATCCTTCCTAAGTTCTTTGCCACTGGTCACAGGGTGAATTTTTGTCCGCCCGCTGTGAAAGAGCCCACTGATCACGTATACACAGGTCCTCATCTTCTTCCAAATGACCAAGGTCATGGATATCATGGAAGATTTCCTCAAGATGATGGGTTGGAAGTACCTTCGGCTTGATGGTGGTACGAAAACGGAGGAGCGTGCCGGTCATGTGGCAATGTTCAACGCAAAGGACTCTGAATATAAAGTATTCATTTTATCAACGCGTGCCGGTGGGTTGGGATTGAACTTGCAAACCGCTGATACAGTCGTCATGTGGGTTTCCTACTCCTGGTCGTCATCTGTATGCTGACCGTAATTTCCGTGACCAGCTTCGACTCTGATTGGTGAGTCCTGGCAATATATTAAATGAGGCACATCAAGTAAACTGTATATCCAGGAACCCCCACGCCGACTTGCAAGCTCAGGATCGCGCCCATCGTATTGGCCAGACAAAGTCTGTTCGCATTCTGCGTTTCATCACTGAAAAAAGTGTAGAAGAAGCTATGTACGCTCGTGCGCGATATAAGCTTGATATCGACGACAAGGTCATTCAAGCCGGTCGCTTTGATAACAAGTCGACGGTGGAAGAACAGGAAGAGTTCTTGGTAAGCCTCTCGCTCATAGTCGCATTTGTTCGTATCTATATATGCGGTTATCTGCTAGCGGTCCATCCTTGAAGCGGACCAAGAGGAAGAAAATGAAGAGGCGGGTGATATGAACGACGACGAGTTGAACGAGATGCTCGCTCGTAGCGATGAAGAAGCCGAGATTTTCCGTGCGATGGATATTGCTCGCGAGCGAGAAGCACTCGAAAACTGGCGTGCTGCTGGGAACCGCGGCAGGCCTCCCCCACAACTCATGCAACTCGAAGAACTCCCCCAATGCTATCAGACCGACGAGCCTTTTGAAGCCAAGGAGATGGATGAGGTCTTGGAGGGTCGCGGTCAACGGCGGAGGAATGTGGTGAATTACAACGATGGCTTGAGTGACGAACAGTGGGCGATGGCGGTCGAGGATGGTGAGGACTTGCAGGAGTTGGCGGATAGGACGAGAGGGAAGAAGGAGCGGCGGGCAACGAATAAGCTGTTGAAAGAGAGCGAGACGCCTGGCAGGGGCACTCCCGCCAGTGAGACGGACGCGCGTGGAAGGAAATCAAGAAAGGGCAAGGCGAAGATGAATGACTACGAACCCCCAGCTGCTGCCGGCAAGCGGAAACGTGGGATGAAGTCGATGTCTGTGACACCGTCAGTCCACGAGGAGGAGGAGGATAGGGACACGGTACGTAGTCGCTTACACGCTCTTGTGATCGGATCCTCATATTTCTCGCCGCCAGAAACGGCGTAAGACAAAGGCACCAGATATCCCTCCCGCTGTGAAAGAGAGGATGAAAAAAGCCTTTAATGAAGTCCACAAAGCGGTTCTCGCCTGCGAGGACGCAGATGGACGAAAACGCTGTGAATTGTTCCGTGAGCTTCCGGATAGAAAGGTATGCGATCCGTCTTTTTGGATCGATCAGTGTACCCACTCGACGTTGTCAGGACTATCCCGATTATTACCAACTCATCACACACCCGATTGCCATCTCTTCCATTCGCAAACGTGTCACTGGTGGATACTATAAGAGCGTCACGCAATACAGGGACGACTGGCAACTCATGTTCGACAATGCCCGGACGTATAATCAGGAAGGGTCTTGGGTATATATCGACGCGGAAGAGATGGAGAAGGTCTTCCATTCGATGCTTACCAAAACGACGGCTGGAACTGACCTTCCTGGCGCCGCACCATTGCCAACTCAATCTGCCCCATCTGCATCGGGTTCGTACGACTCTGCGCTGACGCCCATGGACGACGACGAACATCCACAACGAGCGCGGGCACGGAGTACGGGACGGAAACAAGTATTGAGCGATGACGACGAGTATCTGACGAACCCGAGTGATGAGGACTGACAGTAAATGTCGGCTTTGCACAGTACTTTTTTTCCTTTTCCTTTGGTCCGTCGCTCCGTTGTGTATTGCGTGTAATTTTTAGGCTCCTTTTCGTAGTTATTATTTTCCCTCTGTCGTGTCGAACAATAATTGGATTCATTGTTTCGGAGAGAAATTGCCTTCTGCATGGCCTGTGGACTCTGTTGACCTGTACGCTTCTCGTTGTTGCCGTGTCTCACCACCTCTTTGCTGGTGGCCATGGCGGCTTGACAGGTTTGTGGGGTGTGTGTGCTTTGCCTGCCTGTCTGTCCACATCAACCTCTAGAAATTGTACACTCAATCAAAATCGAACAAATTTAAGACAAGTGGTGAGGCAGGAAGCTGTCCTCCTGAAAAACAGCCCCGGGAGTCATTACTTGTAAAGGATGCATGTGTTCAAGTTGATGACTCTGTTTCGAATGAAGTAGAGAGGAGGAAATAGCAACAAAAGGCGGAATCATGTCCAGGTGAGAGGAATGGCCATGTAGTACATGCATGCACATGGTTGGGCCGTCACCTCACCATCTGCTGTGCATCCATCATTGGTGGCATATCTGGCAATTTACTTATTCTCCCAAGCAAGATAGTAGCACAAGAGTCACCTCCCTCGAACTGCACGAGGCGGGACCACACCAGATTCACTGTACTTGATCTTTACTTGTAGTATGTGTAGTCTATTCTAAGTCCTACTGTCGTTCTTCAAACGCAGACAACAAGTGTACCATCTGGACGTTAACCCGCTTGTTCTGTTGATGCTTGTCCAGTTAGATCTGAGGAATCAACTGCATTTTGGTTGTCTCCAAGATGCCAGTCTGGCATGCCGAGCGCGCAAAGAACAGGAAAAACACTCAAGACGATGGCCCACAGAATCATGACCTTCATCGTGTCATCATAAGCTACGAAAATCGTCGTGCCATTCAATCCTCGACACATCCAGCTCAGAGAAATGACACCCACCTTGAATGACACCTTCGCGCACAGGGTTACCCCGCGGCAAGGTCGTAACAGATGTGATGCTGCCATACAAATCTGCACGTTCAGTATCCGTCAACCATGGCAAGTACTTTTCTAGATTTCCAGGCATCTGATTTGACCAAATCGCACCGGCTGTCAATGGGAAATATAAACTTGATCCGCCTACGAATTCAATGCACGCACCGCACGCATTGCCCACGGCGCCTCCGATCTCAGTAAAGAGTAAGACGAGTGCGGTGGTGATCCCCACGTCTGCGTGTGGCACCGCAGCCTGAGAGCCGACCTGCGCAGAGACCGCTGCAAGCCCGCCACCCAAACCTTGCAGGATTTGAGTTAACACAAGTTCGACGTCCGACCCCTTGGCACCTCGGGAATGGATCATCATTGCGACTCCACTGTATGTGGACATTCAGATCATGTCATGGTGAGGTGGCACGGTGAGCGTACACGAAGCGTACAACAAGACCCAGCACCAAGACGTGCTAAGGGTACGAAAGATGAGCACTACAAATGAGACGGCAAACAGTGGGCACACTTTAAATCGATGAGTGACATTCAACCAAACTCCAGCCAAAACGCCAAAGAGCGTGAGAGCTATAGTCTGTGTTTGCATGAAATACGTTGCATCTATGAGCGACCTGTGATACGACTCAGTCGTGACGAAACCAGGATGAGAGAAACACTCGCCATGTTTTAACAACCAATACGAAAGAATATAGGTATGTGAAGGTAAGATAAAAGGACATCTAGACTGACTTGTGAGCACAAGTTGTGATCACCAACGAGGACTCACGAAATCGAAGAAGCCGATAAATGCTGCAAATATCACACTTCTATTTTTCAGGAAGCGTGGTGCGACAACCGGGCGCGTCGCAATACGGAGATCCCAATACGCGAAAGCACAAAGGAACACGACCCCAATGACGAGCATAGAAATCACTAGTGCTGAACCATTTTTCAGACGAGTAACCCAGTGACAAGCAAGAAATTACCATTTTTCCATGTCTGACTTAGGGTAAGGGGAAGGAGGATCAACGATATCGCTGTACCAAGGAGTACGAGACCAACAAGGTCAAGCTGTACAACTATCCGTCGAAAACGTTGTCGCAGACTATCAGATGTCTGTTCATCTATCGCATCCTGAGGATCGTCAGAAAGGGGTTCGTCGAGTTCCAGAAGTCCAAGTTTCTTCGTCTTGTACTCAGCCCATAAAAGAGTGATGATCAACGGACAAAGAGACGCCGGAACCAATATAGCGAACATGCCATCTGGACGAAAATGAATACCCGACAAATAAGGATCATGTACGAACTTACAACCCCATCTCCAACCTAGATGTTCAATGACGGCGGCTGAAATATTAGAGCCAATGAAACCATTGATCAGGAAGGGCGTTGAGACGAGGGAGACCACAAGCCCTCGCCATCTGAGTGTCGTTATATCTGCAATGATGATCTGAGTGAGAATTTGTAATCCGCTACATGTGTGGGTTGGTCTCTGGGTTCCAAAAGTGAGCTGGGTGCGTACGTATAACCGCTGAGAGAATGGGGTGAGCAGCATGCAGAAATACAGTAAGAAAGTAGAATACATCGCATAGAGAATGATACCGCCAGCTATTGCGCCAACGCTCAGCGCAGATGCGATCACAGTATACCCTGAACGAAATCTCGATTTTCGGTCCAATGGCAAGAATAATTCCATACACCCACCAAGAACATAAAAGAATACTTGACAGCATCCATTAGAAATGATCGTAGAGCTCAGTAACATCGTACTCACGGACACCGACGTAGGCGCTGCCTCGCGAAGAGACATCAGCAACTTTGGCTATCACCGGTTTGCCTACGGCCACTGTGTTCGCACAGCGTCGTCCGTCAGCGACGTCTCATCACTGGGGACGAAACTTCTCACCGACGAGCGACTGCGCAACCGATATAGAACCCAAGAGGCTGTGTTCCCCAAAGCTGGATGTCGCAAAGGTGAGGTATGCAGGGGTGGTCGACGCATCGAGAGAGTAAATGTACGATGCAAGAGCAAGGCTGGTTGGCATTGTCAGATGAATACGCTGTCGTGTTCGCACGAGAAAGGCGCCAGAAGAAAATCCAATGGATTTCCGCGACGGGGACTAAGAAAGCGGGCGTACCCAATGAAGAGGCACCAGCGGGAGTAACGGCCATAAATGCGCAAAGAGGCCTCAACCTTTCTGACACCAGCATGGGCATCCTGTTCCCTGGCAATAGAAGCGGCTCGATCCTCGGACACGTTGTGGGAACGAAGGTCGAGTCCGGTCGGTGAGCGGTCACGACCGTCTTCGTCTGTTTTGGGAGAAGACATGAGAAGGTAGCAGATGCGCTGAGGGATTTTATACCTATCGGATCTGTTGGGAGAGGCGTATACCTTGGTGGCATTTGCCAAAACGAAGGAAGGACGGCGCTCAAGCGGGAATGTACCTAAATGAGACATTATCTGATAAGCCGATCGACCCTGGTCCGTCTCCGACAAGTCGCGGAAAACTAATGCCCAATGCTACGCGTACTACTGGCAAAACTAGATCGACTCAGGTTTGACGGACCCAAAGGAAATGCAGCAAACACGCCCATCGCACGATAGGTCCATCAATTGCCAAGAACCCAGCAATGGTGAGGTAAACATGATGGGATTCTGGAGCAAAGGTCTGATGAGATGCTGCCGCACTACGATGGTGTATGGCCGCGTTGGCGGCTATAGAGATATCTCCTCGTCACTCCAGACTAGGTCTTCTTCGTCGGAAGGTAGTCCACAGTTACCATTCCCAGCTATGGACACCTCAGTGATGATGTGTCGCCTACGGAACGGGTTGTTAGCGCGCCAGAAAACAGCTCGTACGATTTACTTTGAAAGGAGTTCTTCGACACCGGCTGCCCCGGCCTCCCAGTCGACTCGTACCCAATTGTGCACGAGTTCGCCATCACGGTATACCAACAACGTAGGCAGCATGTCCGTGTCCACGTCCTCTTCTTCATACTCTTCTTCGTCATAGTACGGTGTCTTTTCTTCTCCTTCGCCATCGTCGTAGGGATCTTCCTCGTCTACGAATCTACCCGGCATACTTTGCTGTAATGACACATACCGTCTCAATGACGACCCCTTTGAGGCGAATCCGAGAGCAGTCGCGCGTGCCCTTAGAAACTTGGTCTGAGGATATAAACGCGCAAGCCTGGATAACGTCTCGTCCAACTCGTAACATCTATCCAACGACTTTTAGATCCCCGTCAGCCTCGAAACGCGAACGTATACAAAGACGCCATCTCACCGGCTCATAAAGATGAACGACCACCCAAACCCCACGCTCCTCACGTTCGACCGCGGTCACAAATCCAGCCTTGCCAACCTCCCTTAAATGCCCAAACGGACCCTCCTTTGGACGACCCAAGATATCCCTCCGATGCCACTCGTGATCCTTGTCTAGATCATTCCCCTCCAAACGCTTCTCCCGTTCCTCCTCCAAAAACGTCTTTCCACCCAGATTTGCGCGTTCCATACGCTTCCTCAACGCTTCCATCTCCTTTCCTCTCTTGGCAGCCTGCAGCGCCTGCGCTTCGTGCTGGTCTCGAATGACGCCCTTGACACCCGTCCTGCCCGGCCCCATGCCTATCGATTCGTACACGGCGTCGACGTCTGCACCGTTGCACGCGCGTTTTCCATCTTCAAGGTCGAAGGCGTCGGCAGACTCGAATGAGAGTGTGGGCGAGGAGGAACGTTGGGGTGAAGTGGATCCTGAATCCGTCCCAAACAGCTTTCCCGAAAGGACGAGGTGTTCAATGTCCGCATCCTGGTGGATGCGTAGTCAGGATGCAATGACAGTGCTGTGAACTAGTACAAAGCGTACCATGGCGTCGTGGCTCAACCAATGTCCCAACTTTGTGCTTATCAAACGATTCCGCAAAAGGGTACAAGCATCATTTAATTTAAGTACAAGTCCGCTGCCTGTATTCGAGGGTATGATTATCGACACGTCGCAGAGAGCGAACATTGAAATGAATAGCACCATAGCCCTAAGAGGTACGACTATATGCACCTAGAAAATAGCGCGCTGAGCCGCGTGCTGGATCAAAATCGCCAGCTCCATCTCGATGGAGTAAGATGCCTCCCGAAACAAAAACCAAGCGGACGAAATAAACCAGGGACAATACCACCCAAGATCAACACCGATGCGCCTGAAACGACGCCGCCTGTGTTCGACCGAGAATGCCCTAAAGAAAGAAGCCGGAAATCGGTGAACAAAAAGGAGAGGACAGCTCGGAACACAGGTGGATAGTGAGCCAGTGATAAACAAAAAATGAAGACGCATATGGCGAATGGCAAATGGATACAGTGGATGAGTGGCAATATACACTGACGATGTAGAAAGGTCGATGAGAAATGGTATGCATAGATGATTTTGACGGGTTTCTTGAAGCCAGAACAGAGACGACACAAGGACAAGTCCAGTAGTCCATGGCAGAAATGAAGGTAAATGCTTCATATTTCTGCAAGTCCCGCGCGCTTGAGATCTCGAGAAGTGATGTTAATCCCACGGAAGTCCTCGAGCCAAACTTGCCGTTCACCACAACGGGCAAGTATTTTAGACCAAAATTTCAAAATCCTCGTCTCCGGGAAACGACCGGCACGCATCAAATGTGAGGCGCGGCTAAGATCGCGTATGTATCGCAAACAAGGGAATGCATCGTTGAACAGGAGAGACGAGATTTGCTCCACGAGCGGGAAGAATGGGGCGTCATCTTCGATGTAAGATGGAAACGATGCGGCATCGTCAAGGAGACGTTTGTCGATATCGCGGATACCAATGAACTCTAGATGAGGATGGGCGGGAAGTAAAACGTGTGGTGCAATCCAGTCAGGGTTCCGCCAATTCCATTCTGCATCAGCAGAGCAGATGAACTCCTTCAAGTTCGGGCACCATTCTGCAAGTGGAATTTGTTGAACGGGACGAGGCTGGAGCGTGAGATGATGCTCGACGACAAGCGAAGAAGAATGACCGAGTTCCAGTTGGTGGATTTTTTTGCCATGGGCAGCAAAGAAAAGGGCAAAACCTTGGCCAGCATAGCCAAAATCAGAAGATACGACAGATACGTTCCGCAATCTGGGCATTTTCCACCTTGCAATGACTGCAAAAGTTGTGTTGTCTAGGGTAAGCTTGAGCGACTGCAAGACGGGGAAAGAAACGATGAGCGCCCTTGCTAGCTTGTGCCCAGAGACAGCAGGGACAGTTGACGAAGAAAGCTCGAGATACTCCAAGTTGGCTGCCGTTTGCTTGAGCGTTGGAGATATGTGATATGGGAACGGGTCGTCGCTGTAGTTTGTGAGAGATAGCTTCCGCAGCTTACTGTTTGGGCTGGCAAGTGCGGAAACCATTTGCTCCGGGGAGCACCGTACATCGTTGAACTCTTGATACCGCGTGGACCGCACGGCATGGTGGTCGGAAAAGACGACTAAATGTGGGGCATAATCAAGGATGGTGCGGATATCATCGGTTGCGCAGCGCTTCAACGCAGGTGTCTCCATGTGCAGTCGACGGATCCGCTGGCCGCTGGACGGCTTTCCATCGATGAATTGAGTAAGCAAAGTCCAGGCAAGGGCCTTGGCTTGGCTCGCCCTGCTAATCCAGACGAATTCGTACAGATACTCTTGAACGTATCTGCTCCATGCTTTGTTGACCAAAGCCAGGTCGCGTTTTACGCGCATGGCGGCCTGGTAATCTTCAATGCTGCAAGGTGTTTCTAGGAATGAGAGGCCGAGAGAGATGTCAAGGGGATCTGGAAACATAGTTGTGGCTTCACGGAGAACCATCAACCAAATTTCTGGTGGAAGATAGGGAAGGTCGTGTGCGGGAGAGTGATGAAATTGTGCCCCGGACAGGTCAGGACTGAAGGAACGCCTGATAGATACCGTTAGCGAAGGTTTAAAAAAGTTGAGATCAGAAAGTGTGCAGGCGATCGATTGTTTGTACATTTGCACGAATGATGCTCACCGCTTGAATCGCATCTTGGATGTGAAAGTGTTCAGAAAGAGCTTGACCCGTGTCAAGACACGATCGACCGGAGTGTGTTTCATTGT
Organism: Pulveroboletus aff. annulatus; assembly: GCA_038094595.1. Lineage (NCBI taxonomy): Eukaryota > Fungi > Basidiomycota > Agaricomycetes > Boletales > Boletaceae > Pulveroboletus > Pulveroboletus aff. annulatus. Next base: position 103,311 of record JBBPTX010000023.1, on the reverse strand, counting down.
GCGATAACCAAAAAGAAGAAGAAGAAAGAGAGGGAAAGGAGGGTGTTTGGGGGTAGACAAGAAAAAAGACAAGATGGCGGGCCCAATATGACTGGCAAGAAAGAAACTGGCGTACTTGTTCTCACGAAGTTGCAACCGAATACCGAGTGACTAAGTGACTAAGTACATACCTCAGGCCTCGCTCCATTCTGACGGTGATCTCCAACATGAACATGATTTCGCTCGCGTGTAAGTCGTATTAATCAACAAAGATTCTCGGTCACACTCAAGGTGTAGGTGTGCTGCTAACTTCTTGTCAGGACACAGCGCCTCAAGGCCTCACTGTCGAAGAACAGCTCGGGTAGTACCACTCTGACCGAATTAATTATCACGATTGTTGGCATACAGGTAAGCACCAATGCAGTGCCGATGCCACTTGATCATAGCATCTGTCCTAATAGCGGACTTATCAACGTTTCAACTCCTAGTACTAGGCGGTGTTTTACATAAACCCTGGAAACCTGTACTGGTGAGATGATCACAAGTACGACGGGCCAACGGTGAGACTTTCAAGACCATGACGAACGGCGACGTTCTGACACTGTATACCGACCGCTACTCTGCTATCCAAGTCGATCAGCAAAGAGTCTTCAAAGTCACTGTCCACGAGGTGAGGTGATATACCAGTACGACAGCGCCTTGGTGAGTTTCCCTCTGTGCCACTTCATGCTAATACACCCAATCAGTTCATGCCGTTGGCGGTCTAAGGTTACAGCAAGTTCATCAGGTCTTTGTCAATATGATGTCTTGCCATCTACACGAATCGCTGTCCAGGGTAGCCTACGCAAGGCCTGTACACACAGATCATTTAGGTCTGGATGGTCAGCATCCATTTTCGCTGAAGCGCACGTCGCAGGGCCACCTACAGTATCGGTCGAGACACGGGTATGTACGGTCTTCACAAGCAATACAAAACGCGGTCCGGATCAAACCCTGATGCAAGTCTTAGTCTTACTAGATGTTCCCATTTTCCGACTAGGGACCCCTCGCTGCCTTCGTTGCGTCTCGCGGATCGCGCCGTGCGTGTGTAGCTGAAGTCCAGGCGGTACCTTTCCCTTCCGCTTGACCCTTCACCGTGGATAAGTGCAAACATCTCGTAAGTTTGATGGCTCTCACTAGCTCGATCGCTAGCAGTTGCCGTCGAGTTGATCAACCAATACGACCCTGTCATCTCAGTGACCATTAGTCCACAATTCTTGACAAGCTGTACCCATTATGTGAGTCAAAGTAAGAGTGAACTTTCCGTATCGAGCATTCGAACCCAAATGAATCAGTGGTATTTTGCTGGAAAACAGCCCTCGCTCGGCTGCAGCACGAAATATTGACAAATGGACTGCGATCGATTCTTTCCCGTTGAAAAGCAATTTCCAAGACTTTGCAGTAAATTCGTGCGACTAAAATTTGCGTGACTACCTTCTGAGCTTGAGGGTGACCAGACTAATATTATCGCTGTGAAACCCAACGATGTTTCATGCGTAGGATTTGCCTTGGGCTAAACGTCTAATCCTGTGATCTTTACGAGTCTGCAAGATCCGGAAGCGTCTAATAATTGGTATTTATGCTTTCACCTTGTTGCGCATCTTAGGTACTCTGATGTTTGCTTGCATCTGCCGTACTGCGCTGATTTTGCCATTGCCATCCGGATAAGGGACTCAGAGAGGCGATACAACAATATGGTGAGCATCTCTTCCTAAGAAGTACTGGTTTGCGAGAGACCCTGTTTCTTCCGTATTGTAGGGGTAAAGACTCCAGCGAATCAAGGACTCGGAGCTACACCAGTACTAGTATAGGGTGGCTTATTTTTCTGGGCATTTATGAGTTGTTTTGAGTTTGCTTTAGCGGCGTTCCAAGAGCTATTATAAACCCCGCTCGCTCGTGCTCCGAGCGCAAATATCAAGTGATTTTTCTCGGGCCGAGCGCGGGCCATGTCCGCGACTTGAAATACCCCCCGTCTTGCAACTTGCACCAAAGTATCTGCAAAGATTGAACAGATGGCGGCCAATCGTCTCGCACAAGTTTCAGGACATATCAGCAATACTTATGGTCGTGGCCTGCTGGCTGGCGAAGTCGCTATCATCACAGGCGCGTTCTCCATTCCATACCGGTAACTGCATGCCAACATCGTTGCGTTCCAGGTGCTGGACAGGTACGTCGGTTTGCAGCCGAAAAAAATAAAAGTCCATGCCTGGTTAAAGTTGACGTGACGAATTTAGGGGATAGGTAGGAGTGCTGCGCTCTTGTTTGCCAAAGAAGGCGCCAAGGTCGTCGTTAGCGAGTAAGCTTAGAGCGCATGTTCATGGCATGGCTGACGACTTTGCGTAAAACGTTAGTATTGATGTGAATAAGGCTACTGCGGTCTCAGAGGAGATCAAGGCAGCGGGCGGGGAAGCGATTGTCGTCGCAGGAGACGTCGGTGCAGATGATTTCCCCCAGAAAGTTGTGGAAGCCACCGTCAAGTGAGTACCTTCTTATGATACGTCTCTGAGCATCTTATGCTCGTCTCACATTAGGGCATTTGGTCAAATAAATCACATCGTTAACAACGGTACGAACGGGGGTTGAGGCGGGCGATGTGACCGAGGGAATGCTCATGATGCCTTCTTTAGCTGGTTTCACTTATGACAAGATGCTCCACACGATGCCAGACGACGTTTACGACGTTATCATGAAGATTCACGTACGCGCTCCATTCCGTCTTGTCAGAGCAGCCGCCCCGTACTTCCGGATCAAGGTTAGTGTCCCTCGCCACCCGACGGGCATGGTGAAACAGCCTATACTTACCGTGGCCTGCAGAATGGAACGCCAGCAAACCGTTCCATCATTAACGTTTCTTCTACGACCGGTCTTCATGGGAATGTCGGCCAGGCAAACTATGCCGCCGCCAAGTCCGCAGTAATCGGGCTGACCAAGACCATCGCGAAAGAGTGGGGTCCGTTTGGTGTCCGCGCAAACACCGTTGCGTATGGAACTGTTCTCACGAGGTACTTTTTTCCGGTTGTCTCCAGAGAGCGGGTCTGTTGAACGAGTGCAGGTTGACAGCGGCAAAAGAAGGCGGTGCGACGATTGAGATTGAAGGAAAAAAGGTTGCGCTCGGTATTCCGACTGCGCTGGGAAGTGCGGCCCATGCCTACAATGATGTTCCACTCCAGAGAGGTGGTTCACCGGACGAGGCCGCCGCGGCGATGCTCTTGTGAGTGACCTGAACCTCAAGCGTGTCAACACGTTGGGGCGCTAATGCGAAGGATTTCAGCCTTGCGTCGCCACTGGCATCTTATGTGACCGGCCACACCCTTGAAGTCACAGGCGGGCGCGGCATCTGAGGTCAACGCTTCCGGTGGTATAACGTGACGATTGCCCTCTACAATTGTACGACTTACTTGGTTTGGTTCTTTGTAAAACCCCTTCATGAGCGCATCGCGACAATAAGTTCACAGTCCAAAGTTTACTGTGCAGTGTTCTCTCCCTTGTTGTACAGCTTCTGTAAGTAAATGACGGTATCGCCCCGGACGCTTGTTGAGGTCGGCTCCCAAGTCTAAGATCGGACTGCTTTACACTACGTCTGTTTTCTACTCATGAAACGTGCATTCATGCCCATCTCTGCAATTTTTTGAACTTCGCGACGACTCAAGCCTAGACCATGAGGAGGCTTGGCCAGGAGAAGTGCATACTCGGCGAGCAGCGTTGTCCTGAAGGGAAGGGTATCATCCGTCTGCAAAGATAATCAGATTGAACAAGAGGTCGCAAGATAAGACGCGTACGCATATCACGATCGGGTGGTTGTTCACGAGATAATGCCTTATGTGATGTTCTTCCAATCGTGACACAGTCCTGGTCCTGTTGAGGGAGGTTCTGGTACTGGTACTACAAGAAGGAGTTTGTATGACTTACAACAAGTTTGAAGAGAGACATATCTCGACGCATGGTTTATATTGGCCCCCCGCTAACTTTCTGAGAGCCTGTATCTCGCGCTCCACCTCGCGTGCCACGTGCTGCTCGGTGTTATTTGGGGAATTCTTGTCAAAGCCCGGCTGCTGACACTTGCGGGAAAGTAAAAGGAGGTGCTTCCTCCATAAGGCATAAAAAATCCTATAGTGATGAGGTATCAGGTCGTGAACTGGATCATTCGGGGGAGGTATCTGGGGGATTTCAACATCTGGGGATGGTATATCTGCCAAGAATATCTCTCTCTGGGACTCGTCAAGAAAGGTTGCGTGACCTAATCTATCTGGATGCCAGGAGAGGAGGATGAACGACTCGATAGAGCGAGCAGCCGGTGTCGCCTCTGCGATGTGGACAGTCAAACTCAACCCGGCCTCGCGCGCGCGTTTAAAGTGCTTTTCGAATACGTCGACGTTACCCTTGAGGGGATTGCCACACAGGTCGAGCCCGACGACAGGCTCTCCCTGTTTGTGCAGTTTGATGGCAAGATCAACACATTCTTCAATGTCTGACTCAGACATTTGACGATCGATTGACACGATGAGTGCAGCGCGATCGGGGAAAGCGCGGATTTCTTCGAGTACGGTGAGGAGGTACTGTTCTCTGGTCATGTGTGGGGTCTTTCGAGGGGTCGATCTGAGTTCGATATAGCTACATTCTGGAGTAGGCCGGAAGGAGAAACCGGAAGGAGGAGGTTGATCCAGCAGGAATGATGCCAAGACATCGCGGGTTGCCTCTGCCAATGCCGGGGGCGTGGCGATGAGAGCGTAGATGGCAGGAAAGAGGGAAAAGAAATCTGAGAATTCGGTAAAAGTAACGCCAGCGGCGAGACGTGCGATGATCGCCGCGATGTTGGCCTCGATGTCTGGCGACGGCGTAAAGTGGGCGGCAAGTCGCTGGAGGGTCTGAAGTGGAATAGAACCGTGCAGGTGGGCGTGCAACTCTGCCTTTGGGAGACTCTGCAGGAACGCGATGTCGTCTCGGTCGAGCGACTGCAGCGCTGTCCTCGATGGGCCAGCGACGATCATGGGTCCAAGAGTGTCATGTGATTAGCGAATCTTGGAATGACTCCAATTCCAACTCGACCATTCGACCATCATGAGTGCTGCGTTTCGCATCTCGCCCATGCTGTGGGACAAGATCCATCACTTTGCATCCTTTCCACAGACCGGAGGTCAGTTCTCTTTGCAGTCTTATTTCTTCGTGCGGCGCCGCAAAGTACCCTCCTGCGCGTTCTGCGTTCGTGTTTTTTTGGCTCGGCGATGTCATGTTGTGCCACGGCCCGCCGTCTCCTAGGACCTTCAGGTTGCCTTTCACACCGTTCACTTTCCCGATGCGCCACTATGACGTTGCCTTCCACTTTAATGGCATGTGCTCACCGAAATTCATGTACTAGTTTCACTCCAACAAATGGTGCTCTTTGGACAGCACCCTAGTCAAGGCACCCTCCTAAAGGCCAGCCAATTCTTAGCCGGTGAGTTACCAACCAGATTCTCACTCCCGTTGAAGCTCATTCACGACACTATTTTCTTGTCACGTGACTGTCAATATGTCCAGAGGAACTTCCAGTCCGTCTCGCTCACCGTGTCAAGGAGCTAGATGAACTTCCACACAACTTGAGTGAGATGCCATCCATACGAAAGGTCAAAAACTGGTACGCGCAGAGTTTCGAGGTACGTCCTCAGCGTGTCCTCCCCTGCTGATCTCGTCCAATCTTGTGCTAACACAAGCAACCTACCCTTCAGGAATTGATAAACTTCCCTCCTCTTTCTCTATCTCCTGCCGCGCGCCAATCCTTGTTTTCCCACTCAAATAACGAGCCTAAAAAAACCCACCTTCTCAAAAGCGTACCAAACCCGTCTCTCGTCACGTCTTACCTCGATGGCCATGGAGCTGCGAGTGGGATGGCGTATGGTGAAGAGGACTTGTGTCCATATGGCGATGGCACTATCACTGGCGTAGGTGTGGGTGGACTCCGGAATGGGAACATGACACTTCGTGTTCCTGCCGAACGAAGGTTTGTATATTTACCCTGTATGCCACCCATGTTCATCCCTTCTGTCGAACCTGCAGTTACTATGCACAGACTGCCTGTCATGCCTACCCACCCGAGGTCAACGATTATAACACCAGATTCACCAAAACTCTCGAGGCCATCAAACGTAGACATGATCCAACAGTCACCACTATTGCGCAGGGCGTCCTGGAGTGGCAGAGAGAAAAGGGAATCAAGCCCGGCATGGGACTCGGGCTATCCGGGTATGGGCATGGTGGAGATGATGTGCAGGCGTGGTTGGATAGGTTCTACATGTCACGAATTGGGATACGGTTCCTGATTGGGCAGCGTGGGTCATTCTTTTTCCCCATATTTAGCGATGCTTGCTGATTTATCTCGAGACGTGGCATTGAACACTCAACAGCCACACAAAGATTATGTGGGCATTATCTGTACACAAGCAGTGCGTTCTTATTCCCAATGAGCTCTCTTTATTCCTCGCCTTAAACTTTTCTTCTGCTTCCCCTCCGCTCGCCATGACGTAACAGAATATTCACGACATCCTTCAAGAAGCCATCGAAAACGCCCGATTTGTCTGTGAGGAACACTATGCGATGTTCCGCGGACCCCCCGTCCAACTCATTTGTCCTGCCAATTTGACATTCCCTTATGTGCCCGGACATCTTTCCCATATCATCTTCGAGCTACTCAAGAATTCACTGAGAGCTGTGGTCGAGAGATTTGGTGCCGATTACGAGGACCGCGTTTCCAAGGAATCTTCAAATGGAAGGAGCGGTGGTGGTGGATATCCTCCCATCAAAGTCATCGTAGTTGAAGGCCGGGAAGATATCACGATCAAGATCTCGGACGAGGGGGGCGGCATTCCGAGAAGTGCTGTCCCGCTCATTTGGACGTACATGTACACGACTATGGCGGGCCAAAGCATCGACCAAGACTTCCACGCGAGTGACTTCCAAGCTCCGATGGCAGGGTTTGGGTACGGTCTGCCGCTCTCTCGATTGGTTTGTTGTCTTTATTTCCGTCGTCGGGTTTTTCGTTGTGCTGACGTTACTGCTTCTTCCCCTGTGTTTAGTATGCCAGATACTTTGGCGGGGATCTACGCCTCATCTCCATGGACGGGTTTGGGACGGATGTTTACATTCATCTAAACAAACTGTCTAGCAGCCGAGAACCCTTGCCGTGAGGATAGGATTCGGCGTTCACCAAGTACAACAGGTATTCAGGTCAGTGCCTTCCAGAGATGTTTCCCCGACTTTAGTATTCAATGGACGATAATTGTTACTCTACATAATCAATTATTACTGCTATAATATTCGACAAGTTCATCAGTGTGAAACTAGCGGATGGCATATAATCTACTGCAGCTAGCCTGAGGCTTTTGTAGCTATTTTTTTTGGATTTGAATACCTCGCCTCGATTTATTCTTCCTCGGCCTGGTATCCGGTACTTGTTTAATCTCAATATTCTCAGACGTTGATTTGCACATGTCCTAAGGCATGCCTGGTCACTACTGGCACCGTCCTGCCTTCCATTATCCGGGCGCACAGAAGACACTTGGACGGGACACACGTGTGATGTAAACGATCACCGCGGAACACCAGTGAAATGAATCCAGGCCCTTGCACCAACCTACAAGAACCTGTTAGCCTTTCTCAATCTTTCGGTGCATGTACTCGCCTCCTTGTCAAACCTTTGAGATACGCCATTGAAGTGGCATCTAGGTCGCCATTGACAGGCGCCGTATCGAAGAAATGGCCCTTGTTGCGTGTCGACGCCAGATAGCACAATGCCATGGCCATGTCGGCCCTGAGTGGGTCACACCAAACCACACCACCCTCGTTTCTTGTCTTGTCTTTTGTCGGGTTGTCGACCAGTCCTGCATCACATCACCTGTCAGTGTCTCATAACACTCGACGGGCGGTATAGACCAGAAACGCGTCACTGTAATACAGAATGCTTGGTTTCGACGTCGACAAAGACACGTCCTCGTCTGCCCTGACAACGGTTCCTTCCCCTGACAGCTCTTGTTGCGGGGAATACCAGCGATCAGATTGTCTGATTAGAATGAAAACTAACACTCGAACATGTTCCTAGAAAAAATCTTGACGAGTACGCGGCAAGTCACCCAAATGGCTGTCTGGAAAGGTTTGCAAGGTTGACTAACCGCTCGCTTGCTGTTAGCTGTCAGTGTACGCGCCCTGAGACGCTTGAACCGTTGTAAGTTTAGGCTCCAACAAGTCGCGACATCTCCTGTCGATCTATGGTTTCCGAGTTTGCCCTACACCGCCGAGCCCTCGAAATCGGTATACACGTGTTCCAAGTTCATGTTTGAAGTCAGGCCCCTCCGTCGGGGGTCCGACGGTGAGGGATTACAACTGACACACTGGTCAAAGACCAACCATATTTTATCACGGTCATTCAAACGTGAAACCAGCGGTGACAAATGTCCGCCCGCCTGCGATCCCGAGGTGTACGGACTTTTTGATAGGACGTAGTAGTGGGGCACGGTGTAAGGAGGTCGGCCGTATCGCACCTCCGCGTGCGTAATAAAATTTAGGTCAAGTACCCGATTTCCACTCTGTGGGCAGCTGCCATCGTATGAGGGGTGTTGATCAAGCTGCAACTGACCGACTGAGACACACCGTGACGGGCGGCAAATAGGTGCGATGAGCGAATTTTTTTCATAGAAAACCGCCAGTTTTCCCTGTCCCAAAACGATCTCCGAGGCCTTTGGCATCGCGCAACAGCTTCTGCCGTTGTTTGTCATCCATAAGGCGCCCGCCAAGTGACATGTCGCGTGAATGATCCCAAATGGCGGCCGGAGGCTCATCTGTCTCCTTCCTTTGGCCCTCGCGTTCCATGTGTGCATCCACAAGAGCAGGTCCTCGCACCTTGTGCTGATGAGCGACGACACCGAGGCACGATATGAGCGGGTAGCCGTCCACGAAATGAGGTCAATGCAACGTACCGTGTGCTCTTCCACGCCCCTGCGTATGACCGCGTCCCGCCGCCGCCGCTTCCTCTCATCCTCCTTGTCTTCGACCGGCTCCGCATTCACCGCTCTGCGTTTCCGACCCGAAACCTCATCCGCGAGGCGTTGCTGCCGTTCAGCAGGTGTCTCCGTCCACAGAGACGTATCCGAGTCTCTCGCAGACGCTGTACCACGTCCAAACTGCCTCGCCTTCAATTTCGTCGGGTCGAGTGCTGCATAAAACGTGTCACCGAGAAAAGGGGCGGCAAGTGAAAGGGACATACAACCGAGGAGATCTCCCGCTTTCGGCGGGACGAGCATCCATTCTTCCCGGACGAGTTTCTTGGGCTGTTGTGCCTCCTCGACGTTCTTCCGCCGACGTGCCTCTCTTTCCAAGAATTCTTCCACGCCGGACACTTCGCGTGTATTTGCGCGGATGTCTGCAGGGAGCGGTTGTGGACCGACGTCGGCATCCGAGTCCGAGTCCGAATCTGGATGAGCGGCGTGTTTGGGTGGGGCGGTTGGGAACGCGGGACCGATTATTCTTCTTGGGGACGGCGAGCGGCGTGTTGATGGTCCAGCGACTTTACGAGCAGCCACGAGTTCGGGGGGAAGCGCGGGTGCATAATCGTCGTCGTCTGATTCGGCACTGTTGTTTTCTGGGAAAAGGTGGTGTGGAATGTGTGGTCCAATGGAGGACATGTTGTGAATGTTCTTACCAACCAGCAACCAGTCGATATTTACACTACAATTGGGCGCCGCATCATTAAAGACCCAGAAGAGAATCTATATCTATCTCACATGCAACCTCCAGGGGAATAATTCAAGTCAACGTCCACGGGATGGGTAACACGACTGTTCCTCTGCACCAGCCATCGCCTCATATTAAGCTCAAACATCGTCCATTCTCTGCTCCCCATCGCGCTCAGTATCTATCTGGGGTGGGAGGGTAACCCCGTTGTGCGCCACCGTATCCGGGTTGCTGGCCATAACCTCCCGGTGGTCCGCCGTAACCGCCCTGTGGATAGCCCCCCTTGCCACCTGGACCGTACAGCTGGTTCCCACTGACGCCGCCAACCAAGCTCGCCGCGGTACCACCTCCGTGGTAATTGCTTGTCGTGTCCTCATCATAATCACCGGCGGAGCCTGTCAAAAGCGGATCTTTAACTTCCCACACGGCAGCCTTGGATCCGACCGAAAATTCGAGGTCTTCGCGCTGTAGGTAAAGCTGGTTAGTGCTTGTAACAGGGCTGATAGGGAAAACCCGGCATACAGTAATGCTGTCCCAATATTTGTAAACCATCATTACGCTGAGAAGCACGCAGAGCGTAAAGAAAAATAAACCATCAAGATAGTGCTTGATTGCGTTACATATTGTCACGCTAAACGCAAAGAGAAGGACTTGGGCAATAGTGTAGAACGCGATGCCGAAAATGATGTCGCCTAAAGGCCATCGGTCATCAAGGGTTCGGAAGACGAGGACGAGTTGGGAAAGCGTGTAGATTGCGACACAAAGGATTGGCCAAATGAGGTATACCACAAACAGGGCGGTAGGTTTCGATGGTGAGAAGGAGGCAAAGGACTTGAACGTGGCAATGGCGACGAAAAACGAAGCGCCAAAGACAGCAAGGCACGATAATCGGAGGAGCTGCGGCTTGACATGAGAACGGAAGGGAGGACATTCACATGAGGACGTACCCATAACGAAAGAGGAGTACCATCCTCCGCAAATTGAAAGCCAACGAACCCATTGACTAAAAGACAGCAATATGTCGCAGTAATCAACCCCGTATAGACGGCAGCAAACCACTGGCAACATGGTTCAATTTGTAATTTGAGGGGTGCGGTATGTTGGACCTACGGGGTAGCTGGCGTTTGCGGTTGGTATGATGCCCGAGTCAAGGAACATTGCAAGGAGCTCAATGAGCATGTACATCCAAAAGAACATGACGATTTCCTTGCGACCCACTGCGGTGTACTTGGATCGAATGTGGTAGATCATGATTGCGGTCATGATGATGGCCACGATATGCACAAAACATGTTGCTGGCGAACAGCAAGAGTTTAGGCGGACGTGCAAGGGTTGTGAACGCGCAGCACTCACAAGGCTGAAAAATCAGCGTTGATCCAATCTGCACGTTGCGGGAGTAGCAGGTCGGTTCGATGCCTTGACCGGATGTGCCCAAGAGGGGGCAGATGACGAGGGCAGCGGTGTTGCAGACACCGTCAAAGGAACCAAAGGAAATTCCCATGACTCAATTGCGCAGTCCGAATCGTGAGCTTGACCGAAGCTATTGTGCAGAGGTGAAACAGAACAAACGAAAAACGAAGGTCAATAGATAATAGTAGCGGTAGGATTGTAGCCTAGGTCGCCGACGACGAGGCAGGCAGGCGTTGGTGTGGTTGGAGACTGGCCTACTCCCACGCCACGCACGAGTTTGCCACCACACCAACTCATGTTCGACACGAAACAATTATCACTCTGGGATTCGAATCTCAGTCCTGGGTCAGTGTGAAATGGAGGTCAAGCCTCCGCGGACCGTTTTCAGAACGGTGTGGGTCTGAGGCTGTTTTTGGGCTGCTGCCAATGGGCATCACGTCCGCCGTGGACGGGCTTCCGCAGTGGGCCATGATTGGATGCACACTTATGAAACAATCGTTGATTTGTGCGCAGCCGTAAGAGCCTAGCGTTTGCATTTATGGACTGATGTGCGCCCGCCCATATCAAGTCACCATCTATCAAGCACTGGGTGGTCTTGGATCATTACCGCATCTGCGTGGTCGGAACTTTGTGTGCTGTAACCCCCCCAAGCCGTATTACGATGTTCTCGTCCTCAGGTCATGTTGCACCATTTTGATTCAGGCTTGTTTGAATACACCGCTCGCCGCCCCGTACGACCGGATCCAGATGCGGTTACCCGTCGATTGGCGTGCGAAGCCATGGCAGTATCATGTCCACCCCCAATGTACAATCCTAGTCAGTTACGTTTCCGTGCTGCACCCACCGTTTTGTCGTCGCCGTGAAACAGCCTAATCCAGGTCGCCACCTGGTATCGGTGGCTGCGCTTCACCCGGTCGCTAGCATTATCCTCTTTGGCACGCACACTTGACGTGCAGGTGGCCCAGACCCGTGGGTAGCTGGCCAATTACCTCGTACGATACTTTTCGGTCTGTTGACTTGGCGATTGACAGGACCCACGGACACTCGTGTCCATGGGCCTAATTCAAGCTACTCGATCGCATGCTTGTGAGCTATATTCTGATCCGAGAGGGCCACGCGAAACCCTGGACATGGCCGCTAAGCCTTTCAAATCTCATGTGCGATTCGTACGGGTCAATTCTCCACGATAGGTAGCGGGATTCTTCCGGGTAGCCAAAAACTGTATGACGAGATCATACAAATGGGGTTTCGGCGCACCCAAGTCGCCTTGGAGGGGGTCCAGTTCGCCGAGCAGATTCACAGTCCGAGTATGTCGTCCAATCAGATATTGTCATCAATATGCTCAACGTGTCCAACGTTCGTCTTTTTCCATGTACTGCTTTTCTTTGATCCATGCGAAGCGTTCCTGTACTCATAGCGCAACAGGTGACGTTGTCTGTGCCCCAGCCAAAACCGTGCGTCACACGCATCTCCTGCGGATGACCGGGGAGTTGCCACCGCACCTGCCTGTCACATTGATAGTTGCATACATATCCCAATGCTTTCCTTTTGATCATCAAGGTTGCGACCATTGCAAGGTGGCGCACTCAGGGTAAGCAACACCCCCATAACGAGTTCTTCCGGCCGAACCGCCGTTGCTACCAGCCACACGGACACTGATCAGATTGCTACCTCGAGACATGGCGAAGCCACGCATGGTAATTATTCATGAACCTGGCGCATTCGCCCCAAGTTGGTTATCTATGCAATTTGCGGCCATGTGTCAGGCACACACGCTTATGCCCATACTCGTCGAGGAGGGGATAATGTTGGATGCGGCAGTTGAGCACGCAAGGACGTGGCCGTAGGATGCATGCTTGGTCCGGGAGGGAATGGGGCAGGTCGGATCGCGCAGTCGGTCACCGGAGGATGAGGTGGCCGGAAGGAGAGGGGAGTGGTATGACACGTGATCCCGGCAAGTATTAGGTTCTGTTAGAATTCCTGTACGGAAAGCAGAGATGTGAAACGAGTATGGAGAGGCTGACAAGGGATGAAATTTGAAAAACGCCGACGTGTTACTGAGGGAAGATGATTGCGATCAGAGAGTAGCTTCCATTTTTGAGCCGAGAACAAAGATCGCCACGGGTTTGGTTGGATGTCAAAGCCGCATCGTGACCATGGAGCAGCGCCCTTTGATGATGAAAAAAAAATATGGATACAGATGCCGGGAAATTAGATTTGGGATGCTGGAAGGAGAAAATTCAATCTCAGAGATACTTGGGGACCAGGACGGTTATTGTGGTGATGCGGCGGCAGCTAGGATGAAAAATGGACAGTGGACTGCCTTACGGAAGAGCGAAAAGTCATGCAGGCACTTGGGGTTGCCAAACGGGTGTGCGAGAAAAAAAAAGATAGCGGTGTTGGGTGAACCTGAAGCGGAGGCACTGAACCTTGCTAACCGGAAGGTGGCAAGTGGGTACTTAGGACCACACGTTCAGGCGAGCCGAGCACGGATGGGGGATTGGGAATTGCAAAGGCAAAGAAAATTTGAAGAAAATACGTCATGTGTCCCCACAGGAGTGGGATGAGACAGGGTCGGGCTTGTGGTCACGCGGAGAGGCAATCAAAGACACGATCGAGAGAGATGTGTGATATCAGAGCGAATGGAGGACATAACGAGTACCAAGTATGTAGACGACGGTATCGGGGTTTACGTGTGGAGCAGAGGACGCGGAAATAAAGAGATGGGGCGGGCATGCGGTCGGGTGATGGCAAATAAAGCGGGGTGGGCGGAAGAGAAAGAATTTGCGAGACATGAGACAATGGACTCCCATTCGTATTCAGACTAATTTAGTTTGCAAATAAGAAAAAAAAAATAGGACAAGCACGCGAATGGAAGTTAGGGGCAGCACTGAACCAAATGCGGGCAATCACGTGGTGCAGGTAGGTTAGCATCACCTGGATAGGCAGGTGGTTAAGGGCAAGGCTATGGGGAATCCCTGGAAAGTCCCCAGTGCCGAGTGTGCCGAGCGGGTATTTGACAGCGAAAAAAAAAGGGAAAGATCTGCTAAGTGGTGGGCAGGTGTTGCGCGTACGAAGCGGGGTCGGAGGCGCTGTTGGGCGTGCATCTTGGAGTTAGCGTACCATCGCGGCTGCTCCCCCCTGTGCATATTTTATATATTTTTTAAGCGTCTCCCTCAAATCACACCTCCTTTTTTATAAAATGATCATGGCCAGCCCATCGTCCCCCGAGCTATCATGGCTCTCTACACGCCCCCATCGTCCCCAAGACGCTTTTGTCCCGTCCTCCTCCCCACCCCGCCCATGTCCACAGCACTCCCCCGTCTCCTCCCCCAGCCCCACCCCCGCGTCACAACTCTCCCCCCCATCACCAGCATACACCCCGGTCGCGTCCCCGTGCGCGTCTTCACCCCGGTCACCCCGCCCCACTCGCGCGACGCGTCCGTTTTACCCCGCCACTCCCCCGACCTCATGGACCCCTTCCATCACCGTCCAGCATCACCCCGCGACGCGTCCTGCTTCATCGACTGGTTCGATACATCCCTCAAGCGGCCGACGAGCTTCGTCGCGGAAAAGACCTGCGAGATGGTCTGCTACCTCTGGTTCTCCTCTGCACCCCCGTCTAGCACGCGTGCACGGTCTCAGATACCCTCCCCCCCCTGCTCACCCGAGTCCTCGCCGTCTTCTTCCCCCCTCCAGTTCAACCCCTCCGCGACCTTTGTCCAGTTCATGCAAAAGCTGCTCGAGACAACCCAAGTCAGCCAGTCCGTCATCGTCCTCTCCCTCCACTACATCTGGTGTCTCAAGGAGCGCAACCGCTTCACCGCCGGTCTCCCCGGTAGCGAGTTCCGCATAGCAGTCGCGGCCTTGATGATGGCAAACAAGTTTCTCGACGAGTACGTCCCCCCTCTCCCCTCCGAGCTCCGTCTAACTCCTTCCCAGTAATACATACACCAACAAGACTTGGTCCGAGGTCTCCGGGATAGACTTGAGCGAGATAAACCGCATGGAGAGAGAGTTCCTCATGGGTGTCGACTTTTCCCTCTACGTCTCTGGGAAAAAGTACGAGTCCTGGCTCAACTTGCTCAAGGGACTCGTCTTGGCAAAGGAGACAGAGAGTCAAAAGTGGCGCAGATCACGGACACGCTATCGCAACGGCCGACGCCTGCAGCCCGCGGTCTCAACACCCGCTATGCGCACAGTCCGCTCGAGATACAGCTCAACTGCGTACCGTGCCCGGTCTACGTCCCCCATCCAGTACCTTCGTCCTTCACCTTCGGCCAATATGACGATCCGTCCGCAGCTGCATGTCAACCCGCCACCCTCGCCTTGTCCACTCCCTGGCTCAAAGCGTTCCGCTGCAGACGCCTTTTCGCCGACGTCCACTTCCTTCAATGAATTGCCTCCCCTGAAACGCCCTACTGGAATGACCTTGCATATCCCTGAAAACGGTTTCTCAGCAGGTCCTAGCTCTGCCTCTCCCCTGGAACCCCTACAGTCCTTTGCCAAGATGTCTCTTTCGACCGCCTCGTCTTCTCCTCACAACGCCCGCACCACCTCTGGCATCCAGCCACTGCCTCCGATGCACGAGATTCGGCCTCAGACATTGGTAGCGCCGTATCGTGCCGATCGACCCGTAAATGTGCCACAGGTACACTCCTTTTTCATCTTGTTGTTCATGTCTCACCTCTTTTCCAGAACCTTTACTACTATTCTTTGGCTGGGTCATCCACCGACACCGAGGCAGAGCAGGAACGAGTACAGAGAAAGGCTCGTTTGCGGCGCTTCCAACCACCCGCCCCGGCAAGTTCGTATCCACCACCTCCATCGTACATGCCCATCGATATCCAGTCTGCTTCTGTGAGCCCCCATGACAGTCATATCAATGTCCGTCAGGCACCGTTGCCGCACATCACCGATGCAATTTGGTCACGAAAGCGCCATGATGTACCGCCTTACATTTCGCCGGCAGATAATTCCTTGCAGCTCCCGCCTTTGAGGGAAAATATCGTCCCATCTGCCCCATTTGCTAACGCCGGTCCGCCGGGCGTGCACTTTTACGCCTCGTCCAGCCAACGGGGATCACCCGTGTATCCTTATAATTGGTCTTATGGCAGATAGTTTTGATCCATATTTCGTTTTAATGCATATTACTGTTGCATTAACATTTCGACGCCCACTTTCCTATCTAATCCGTTCACAGCATTGGCCATTACGCATTTGATTCATCCTAGCATAGATTCAGACAAACTGCATTGTACCCATTCTGTTGCATTGTTCACACGCATTTCATCCCAATAGTGATACATTACGCTATTTCTTAACTACTTGTACAAAAGCTGCCTTGCTGGCCTGTGATCTTGACGGACGGCTTTTGTGTGACCGGGAGAAGACTGTGGCCTTTTTTGTCCAAGCGATATGTGCTCGATGCTACATGGGCGCGCCGATGCCCGCTTGACATCGCAAGTTCCTCCCGCTTAGATACGAGCGTACTTCCGCGGCGAGTATGGGTATGGACGGCGAAGCACCATGCCTGCATCCGACGTAACCCGATGCAAACGCAGGTGGCGGCGAAACCGAGACTCATTTGCACGGTGTGGGACCCGCAATTGCCGTGCGACGAAGCGTCACATCAGATGCGTTGTGGATGACGGGCAGGGAATGCATCGGGAACCTGCAGCCCGGGATGCTCAGTCAGCGCCGTTTATTGTTGGCCACTCCTAATCCCTGCGGGATTTTTTATCATGCTGTCCCCACAGCACGCCCACCGATCCATCACGATCAGCTCGGTTGCTTCCAGATCCTGCCAATTATCAAACCGACTAAGAAGAGCACGGTGACATACACAATGTAGCACCAGTTCACTTCATATTTTCGGCAAATGGCAGTTTCATGTGCCCAGCGCTGGCCGAGTCGGTAGTACTAGACCTTTGGTACCTGATTTGAACAAACCTCCCTCCGATCACTTTAATTGGTCACCGTATCTCTCCCCGCCGGGCAACGCGGAATGCACAGCGGAATTTATTCGGGTCATGTTGGACGCCTCAAACGCTTGCGTAAAGAAATATCCGGACAACAGTCCCGTAACTGCAGCAGGTGGGCACGGTTTCACAACGCAAGGTCTGAGACGATCGCCACTCACGAACACCGCACAGGATGGTTTTATTTCTGTTGAAACCCATGAACCTCGAGCCCACTAGTGCTAGTGTACCCTTTTAGCTGTCATAAACGTGGGTCAGACAATAACATTTTTACCTCCTGTGAGTCCTGATGTGAGTCCAGCAAACACGCCATCCCTCCGAGCTTCCTGTGGAAAACGTTCATTGATATGAGCGAAATCGTATATATGGAATTCTCATCCTGACCCTGATGGCGAGCTGGCGGAGATCTCCTTCCTTTGCTGCAGACGCTTGTTCCGACATCCCGTCCCTTCTAGAGGCTGATGAGGTGGAAGTAGAACAGCAAGTTAGTAATTTATTTATTTATTTTGCGCCGCCGACTCGGGTTCACCCGCGCCGCCAGCGCGCTTTTGCATCGATTCGATACTCCCGTAAGGACGCGATATGTCTCCGGGCAGAAAACCACGACACGGCCCCAATTTGCAAGCTGTGTACGACCAGATCCAAGGCAAGTCCACCCTGTTATCAGACCCGTTCCAAACGCAAATGACATCATGGACGACACGTTCAGATTTATTGATCAAGATCAAACCCAGGCTCAGCGACATCCAGTCCGGTGACGATGCACGTGTGGTCAAGGACCTACATCATATTACATCACTCTCCCAGTCTTTTTCCGACCAGCGTCCCAACTCGAGCAAAAAAAGTCACCTTGCCGATGCACTTGATCAGGAAGGTCTGTGCCGGTGGCCACATCGCAATCATAGCACTGTGCTCAATTTGTCCAAGGTGTAAACCTTTGGAATGCTTCCGGCTTATTCCGTCAAGGTTCCGATAGTAACTGTCGTCCTATCGTCGCAGCCCGTAAGGATTTTTGGAATTGCGTGAGATGGTATGCTGTCTGACCCTACTGGGCTCATCAGTGCGCCTCGCGGGTTTCCGCCTGATGGAGGCCGGCCTGGAGCCCAAACCCACCATCGAAGGTCCGTTCCTACGCTCGTCAAGGTTCTGTACCCCTTTCCACCCCCACGCCCCAATTACAGCCTTGTTGCATGTGCTTCAAATAGCCTGCAAGACAGGTATAACGCTGTCAGGTACGTCATGTGTGGTAAGGTGGCAGTCAATGACCTGTACTCTACCGCGGACCTAGAGGTCGGAAATAACGAGTCGGCCGCTTGCGTTCTAGCCTGCGCAGCCAAGGTTATTGTTTCCTTTTTCCGTGCTGTCGTCGCCCCTTACCAATTTGTTCAGTATGAGGAAGCGCTGAGAAATCTCGACGATCCGGAGGGTCTTCACTTGCAAGCTAGGGCACGCGTGACAATTGTTTATTTCTCCAGCAGAATGGAAGCGGTAAGGCTGTTGCGCTCCTTGATCAAGGAAGGCTGATATTTATGGCAATTCGGGTTTAACACGCACATAGGCCTGGCGGGAACAGAATGAGGGTCTTGCGCTTTTCATGGCCGACAAGATCACTGGTTCGAGTCCCAAGCAAGACTAATCCTGTATCGGCGTGGCTTATCCGTTTGCACAGAAAATGACAGGCAGCTGGCGTTGCTCTCCATCCGTGACGTAAGTGTACGATATTTTCCCGGGCTTACTCACATGTCAGTGCTAGAGGGAGGTACTTGTAGCCAAGCTGCTTGATATCGGCAAATCGGTTTTGCGCACTTGTACGCAGAGCGGGAAACCACTTGCGGAAGGGAACAAAGCACACGATGCGCTGCGGTGGTTGAGAAAGGCATTTCAGATCATCGAACCACTCGACTGTGTGGCCACACCCGAATTATTGGAGCTCAAGGTCCGTCCTCCAAAACGCATCGATTAAGAACCGTTCGACAGTGATGCATATTTGTCCAGCAATCCGTTCTCAGGAGCTTGGGTAAGAAGTGGATATGACTGAACGTGGAAACTAACCATAACCTAATTACCCTACCGATTCATCACCCAAGCCCGTGGATACTTTCTCGCGTCATCACAAGACCCGGAGAACCTGGTGCGAGCGGAGGCTGCGCTAGAAGAAGTTATTGCGACCATGGACACTTCCGTAGAACCCGTAAGGGATCAATTTCTTGCAACACCTCATTCGTGATTTTCACACGTTATCCCTCAGGCAAGTTCCGAACGACAGCAACTCCGCTGGATGAAGTTGGCTGTGGTGAAGCGGCGAAAAGCTGGGGATACTGTGATTCTTTGCAGTGAGCCAACCTTGCCTGTTATATGCGACCCTCTTGGCTGATTCAATGTGACACAAAATGAATTACGTGCCTATCGTAGCTCTCGAGGAAATAATTGACAGCATGACCTTTTCCGAAAAAGACCTGACTGAGTCAGCTTGCTCATGTGTTTTATGTATTTCCTTGGTTGAATTTGTCTTGAAAGCATGCTCCAAGAACTACGAACCCTTTCTCACCATCAGTATGTCATGGTCCGGGTTGCCTCATTTGACTTATCGGTTGTCATCTTATCCCACAGCAATCTGGTAACTGCCGCAACGAGAGCATGTCTACGCAAAGCGTTAGCTTGCTTTGCAAGTATTGCTTCCATCGAGAAACTTCTCGTTTTTCTGCTGTTTCACTGTTCCAAAGGCGATGATCACACGAAAGCATTGAAAAATCTAGAAGACTCGTTTCAAGGCAGCTATCTCCTTCACAATCATCCCAGAGTGAATAAATTTAATGGCCTGAATATTTGAATTTTCAGAGATTTCAACCTCAGAAATTGAGCTCTCCAAGGCGGGCGCGAGCGTGTGTCTTACTGTAGGTCCATTCCAAAATTTGCTTGACGATGCCGTTGTTTAAGGTTTCCCGTTCAGCTGATATGGCAATACGGCGACCGCCATTACCATGCGTCACGCTGGGCAGAAGCGGCTGATTGGTTCATATCTGGCACTCACGCCCTATTCTCTGACTTAGGCGCTTCCTCACGTTCAAAGTGTTTCCGGAAAGCTGCGATGTGTCAACTTCAACAAAAGGAGTATGCCCGAGCGATGGCCACGATTAGCCGTTGTCCCCAAAATGGTGCGCCTAACCATTATGTGGCGTTTCTGATTGCAGTCCGTCAAGGTTCGTGCGCAGCGTTCCTGTTGGTGTGGCGTCCTTGTTGTTGACATGTTGTTTAGGCCTTGAAAACGATGGTAACTCTTGGCCCTTAGACCTGTTGCGTGTCATTGCTCACAGATGCCGATCATCAGCGACGAGAGCGGTCAAGGAGATGGTCGTTTCCCCCGATTTCGATCGTCGAATGCTCCTCCTGGCATGTAGACTCTCACATGATTCTGACATGAAAAGCCTGCTACTGTCTGTGCTTACATGTCTTTTGGACACACTAAATTTCCGCGAGAACGTGGATACTGTGATGGAATCCATGACACTGATCAGGTGTATCGTCAGGCTGGCCCTCAAACTCCTCGGAGAGCCTGGCACAAACGTGTAAGTTGACCGGCTTTTCTTGCTATCTCGGGCGTTCGTTCATCCCGGTAGACGTTCCCTTGTGAGAACGTTACTCGATTACTTCAAGCTGGGTACGTGAGCGCATGGTGCACGATCGTTCTCGCCGTGACACGTCATCGCAGCCAAGTCGCTTGTCGAATCTGTGACATCCGAAAATGCGATGGTAATTATTCGGGACCTTTCATGGCTCTGGCGCACGGCATACAATTCCGCTATCGAGGGTTGTTCCAATTGGGAGAATCACGGTGAACAGGTGTCTGAAGCATTTGACATCGCCAGGGAGGTTGGTGTTCTCCATGGATGGTGGCTATCAGTGTTCCACATTTAACCGTAAACAGCTTCTCGAGCTGTACATCTCCAAAACTATCATGGGTGTGGAACCGGGCATCTATGTTTATGTAGCGAACGCATCTTTCGCTGCCACCTCGGGCCGAGGTAGAGAAATCCCTTTTAGTCTTATTTCCGTTTGCTCATCGGACATCAAGTAATTCTAGCACGTGAACATGTATCACAAGACAATGTTGCCGCAGTAAGTGCTTCGTTATATAATATTTCCTCGTGGGTTGACCACTTGGCAGAGAAAAGCCGCGGAAGCATTGTTAACGGAAATAAAAAACTGCAGAGCTATAGTGTCCGATGTGCTCCTCAAGGTACCTGCTGATAGTCAGCCACAGATTCGATCTTTTTTGCATGTACTGCGTGTATTTGCGGTCGAGACGGCTTCGCGACTTGAAGACTGGGGATATGTTCAGGCCGCGATCCAAGTGGGTTACATTACTGCAGAGACCGGAACGGAGCCTCACTCTCAAGACCAGGAGGCGACACGCGCGGATGACCAGGCTCTCATCACATTTGAAGCCTTTTGCGATATATTGGTCAGCGCTCTGGTAACTAGCTGGAGCCATAATTTGATCTCCAAGCACAGTGGGAAAACAAGGCCTGTCCAGTCAACGGCACGGACGGTTCATTGATCCTGGATGTTCTCATATGTGCTAACACTTGATCCCCCTGTAGTATTGTACGAAGCTCTCGAGGTGTGCATCCTGCTCGCTCTCACGGCCCGTAAAGCTTAGTGTTTCTCAGGGAATACTTCA
Source organism: Pulveroboletus aff. annulatus (assembly GCA_038094595.1). Taxonomy (NCBI): domain Eukaryota; kingdom Fungi; phylum Basidiomycota; class Agaricomycetes; order Boletales; family Boletaceae; genus Pulveroboletus; species Pulveroboletus aff. annulatus. The sequence goes on along the minus strand of JBBPTX010000023.1, from coordinate 81,522 downwards.
TGCGTGCCTGACGAATAGCCACTTGTCCTTGGAAAAGTTTTCACGGTGGCTGCGATCAATATGCACCATTCTGTTGTCGCAAGGCACTGTGGCTGACCGATCAAAGGCGATCCAATACATGGAACAGGCCAGCGCCGTTCTGGAGGAGCACGGGAACTTGACGGAAAACGGTAACCCCGTCAGTACCCTTTAGATCTTGGTAGGGCGTTTGATGTTGACTGTACCAAGCTTTATCCGGTGGACGAACGTCTTTGGCTCCTGAGCACAGCCTACAATACGGGCGTGGAATGCTTGCAGTCTGTCGTCCCTCCACTTCGGGTTCGACTAACGTACGAGACAGGTTTGTATCAGCGCCTCCTTGGCAGACGAAGCGAAGCGGTGGTTTGAATGCTCGACCGTCTTGTGTCGGTTCGTTCCCGACGGCAGACCAAGGGCCGAAAAGGTATGTCCGACTGCGACGCTGAAACACGCTCACGATGCAGTGTCGCTCGGGTCATCATTAGATATCCAAGGCGTACACGGAACTACTAACGCGCTACTCGGGTCGGCGCACCCGTTCACCCGCCCAACAGCCCTGATGTACTATCCGCCGTTATCGGTCATGACTCAGTAATTGTATGTCCATTCGTCATTGTTGTGACCATTTCTTTTCTCTGGGCTGCAATCCAATGTGGTGTCATCAATGCTCGCCGTAATCTCTGAGTTGGTACAACAATACACGTCCCCGATTATTTCCAATAACAAGGTACTCGCTTCCGGCCGAGAAATCCATCGCGGTAACGTGACCCAGAGGCGTACTTGTCGTTGGCCAATTTCCGAAAGCAGTGAGAGACGGGAGGTGGACCTATCCATTTCCGACGGGTCGGTCTCCGATGGAGAGATGGCTCCCAAGAAAAATTCACGCACCAACCGCATCTGATCCTTTTTTACATTGCTTGCCATGGCGAGCAGCTGCGCGTCATTATTATATTTCAAACATGAAATATTTGTAGTCAGATTTCCCAACGTTTTCAGCGGCTGTGGTTTGGCTGTGCCGAGCGACACGGCGCTGTTCGCACTATATACGTTGACAAAGCCGGTGTTGGCACTTGGGGGAGAAAGTAAACGTCCGTCGGTCGCACTAAAATAGAATTAAAAAAATAACCCACCCTATGGCGAGATACCCGCCGCGCTGATCGCCTGTCATGATACGGCTCCCAAAGCCACCCTCGTCCTGCCACCGTTTGACACACTTCCGCTGACCGACGTCCCAGACATACACCTGCGAGTCTTCTGTGAGACTGAGAAGCTCGCTCGGGCCGTGTTCCGACCGGGACCACCAGAGAGAGCGGATGGCAGCGTTGGCTTTCAGTCCGGCGACGACTTGAGCTGCACCGGAGCGCCAATCGACGAGGTGGATATGTCCACGACGCCCAGCAATGGCGAGGACGTCGCCGGTGGGGTCAAAGGTGCAAATGTCCATGCTCGCGTCCTGGTTGGCACCAAACGTGGTTCCCCATAGGCCGCGCGGGGAACGATGGGAGGTGCCGGATTGGAGGTCGTAAGTATAGTAAAACGGGCGGGGGCCAGTGAGCAAGATGGAGGAACCGGTAGGGTGGAACATGGCGTTTGTCACTGGGAGGGAAGGGATATGGAGCGTTTGTGCATGCGGGTTGGTCAGGCCATCGACCTAGCGTCGGACGGGAGGATTAAAAGTGTAAGATAAAATAAAATGAGAAACGTACGTGAAATAGGCGTAGACGTCTATCGGTGCTTGCAGTGAGAAGGACAGGTGTTTGGGGGGAAGGATGGAACTGGACGGATTTTATTTCGCCTTCAGCGGGCGCGGCTTGGTTGGCGTCGCGCAGACGGTCGACGGAGATGATACCTTGGGTCAAGACTTTTGATTTCTTCCCGCCTGATATTCCTCCGGTGGAAGTAAGGAGGTCAGGGACAATATCCTCATCGTCAATGTCTGACCCAGACGCGGCTCTGCGACGCTTGGAATGTAATTTTTTGCGGGCATTCGAAGCCCACTCTGGGGTGGGGTTGATTTGTTCATATTGTCTGCGCAACTTGCGTTCGTATTCAGGTCCGGTGACGATGTCTTCTGCGGGTGCATCGCGAAGTTTGCGCAAGCGAGAGTGTGAATTGAGGGAGACCTGGATGTTGACGTCGTCAGGATCCACCCATGCGGGTGACCTGCGCGATTGTGGATGGAGGGCATCATGGAGATGGTCAGATGTGATAGCATCCAGTTCATGCGGAAGAAGCAGATCTGCGCCGTCGAGTGCGTCGGAAATGAATGGTAATGGGATGGTTTCGTTGTCGTGTGGCCTGACGTATGGCACACCAAACAGCATGCTTTCCAGACGACGTTCCTCATCGTCCTTGGCTATGTGCGTGTGGCTTCCGAGTGGCTGAATGTTGCCCTGCGGGGTAGTTTTTTGTCGCTTGCGAGAATGCTTGACCATCGTTGCTGCCAACGTCTATTTCGTGGCTGTGCCAAGTGATATTGTCCACAATTCTAGATTTCTTCTAGTAATGTCCGGCTACTAGTTGTTGACTCGGAAAATATATCAAAGCCGCATCGCCTGTTTCAAATGTGTGTTTGAGTCATTGACAAGGAGGTGATGTAAGAAAAGTGTCTGATGATCAGTTTCGCCTGTTCGGTTAACACTGGCAGCAAAAATTCTTGAGCTGATTGATCTTTACTACTATCTCCTTGTAAATAACTTGCCTCCTCCCTCTCTCCGGCCGCCTGACGATCCCATCGCACTTGGCTCCGCTATTGACCGCTATTTACCCACACTCTCCGTGACCTCCCACTGAGTCGGCCTGTGCTGTGTGCAGTCCTGTGCATTCTCTTTTCTCCCTGGCGCCCAGTGCCCCAGCTTCCTTTCCTGTAGAAACCTTTCATCATGGGGATATGTTTCTCGTCAGCCGGCATCGCGGATGTGTCCGAGGACGACAGGCGCAAGCATCGCGAGGCTGAAAAGCTCATGAGGGAGGTATGTCGCCCTCCAGTCCTCTTTTGTATCCACTTCATGTTTCCCAGGCAAAGGCCAAGATGGCCAGCCAGGTCAAGGTTCGTCTTTGCGCACCGCTGCAGCTTCTACTGCACATTGTCCCGTGTCTCTGTTTCAGGTTCTCCTCCTTGGCTCCGGCGATTCCGGCAAATCCACCATCCTCAAGGTGGGCCATTCCCACTGATCCCTTTCCCCGATCTCATTCTCGTATCCCTAGCAAATGCGCCTCATCCACCGAGTTCCGTTCTCTGTAGAAGAGATCGAAAACTACCGTCAACTCGTCTTTAACAACCTGACGACCGGCATGGCTTATGTATTGGAGGCCATGGAGGACATGGGTCTCGAAACCGCAGAGGAAAATCTCCCATACGTCGACATCATCTTAAATGCTCGCGACACTCAACCCTATCAACCTTTTCCAAGAACGTACTATGAACCTTTGAAGGCACTCTGGGAGGACAAGGCCATACAAAGAACGTACGAACGTGGCAACGAAGCTGCTTTACCGGAAAAGTATGTATAAACTTTGATCATATTCTATTGTATCCGTTTACCATCACCCGCAGTATGGCCTACTTCTTTCCAGACTTGGATCGCCTGTTTCATGAAACCTACCAACCAACCGAACAGGACATCGTCCAGTGCCGCGCACGAACAATCGGTATTACCGAAACTACCTTTCAACTCAAGGATCACGAGATGCTCATGGTCGACGTCGGCGGCCAGAAGAGCGAACGAAGAAAGTGGATACATTGTTTCCAAGATGTTACTAGTATATTATTTCTTGTTAGTCTCAGTGGCTACGACCAATGTCTTGTCGAGGATCGGGATGCCGTAGGTCACCTATCCCTGCCCCCTTTTGACACTCATCATTTGGCCTGAAAGAACCAAATGCAAGACGCAATGACTATCTGGGACTCAATATGTCATTCCCAGTGGTTCAAACAAACATCGATAGTGAGCATTCTATCACGTATCCTACCCAGGTCCTCATGAGCTGGTGATAGATCTTATTCCTGAACAAGGATGATTTATTTCGAAAAAAGATCGTTCATTCTGATATTAAAAATTTCTTCCCGGTATGATCCTGTTACTGGCAACCGCCATTATGATGTTAACTTGCACATGTTTAGGACTTTGAAGGTGAACCGGGTGACGCAAAGGCTGGCCGTGATTACTTTAGGAAGCGATTCTCGCGACTCGCACAGAAGGCAGGTCGTTCTAAGGAGCGAGAGATATACATACAGTACGTAAGGATACGCGTTCGCTTACTGGTGCTGAGTTATCGCCTCGACAGTGTAACGACGGCAACCGATACGGCAATGCTGAGAGTAGTAATGGCTGCTGTTGAAGGTACGTTCATATCCAAGTCGATCTGATAGCATTCCCTGATTTGTTCGATAGAGTGAGTCTGAATTTTACCTTGTCATCTTTCACCCTTGTTCATTCCAAGCGTACGCTCATCTCTTCATCTTATCACCCCTACTTTCTCGCTCCCTAGCATCGTTCTCCGATCCAATCTTGAGGTTGCAGCACTGATTTAAGTTTTTGTTTCTCCGCATTGCACCATTGTACTTCAACATCACGGCATTGTTCTTCTCTCTCGACCACGTCTTGCTTATTGTTATCGCAACAAACTTGTCGTTCCCATCCTTACTCAATCTCGATGGATAATAATCACCACCGCACCCTGGAATCTGCTTTTCACTCTCCTTTTTTTGGGTTTTCTCAACATGTGGCTTGCCACTTACTGATCACCTGTTGCCGTATGTCTACTTGCTACCCCGTGCCAACACGTAAACTCGGATTCCATTCTTGCTACTACTCCCGAACATCTTGCAAATTTTTGGTTCCCCCCGCCGATGATTCGTTTAACAGCGCCATTGTCAGCAAGAATGTGAGTGATTCTCCGACATCAGCGCTTAAGCGCGCTCGCGTTCCTGCGTTCCTGCTCACGCTTCGTTGTGTCATAGATTCGCGAAGTCATGCTCTGAATCAGATGCGGTTGCTCGGTTCACATTTTCCGCGGCGCCTCCGTCCTCATTAGGCATAATTCCGGACCAGAGGAGGCCTCATTACTCCCTCGTTCATTTTTCACACATCTTTTCTGGGTCTCGGGATGGGAAATACCGGAGGATTCGCCACACCACTTGTCACCATGTCGCATGGACGATATGTAATTTGCCTGATGATGACCTGAACATATCAGGTCTCTTCTCCGGCAGGGGCTGATCTGGCAGGTTGATTGGTAAATATGCACTCGTTTGTTTTTCTGTGTTTTACTGCAATGCTGTCCATGTTCGTACTATAGTGTATAATACTAAATTATTCCATCGCGTCTGGTGGTGCTCTGATATTTATAAATTAGGGCCGCTTATGATACGTAGGCAACAACGCGCCCATAAATGTGTAGGCTAGCAGGCTACGGTCTGTTTGGGCCCATTCCTTTTCCTTTCATCTCTATCTCTTTGTGCGTGATGCGGCGTTCGCGATATTCATGGTCCATATAGCCGTTTTCGATGCGACATCCACGACGTATGCTTATCATCGAACCCGACAGACTGGATGTGGCCTGTCATAAAGTTGTTCACTATATCATCCATGCAAGTCCGCCTTCTATTAAACATCCATTTTCAGTCGCATCAACTGAGGTTAGTTGGAGTAGTTCATTCTTCCACCCCCTCTAGACTCTAGTATCTGCGTCGCGATTCTTTGATAGATAAGTGTCTTCTGACCCATCTAGTGAAAGAAGGAACCGGTATCGGCTAACTCCTCGAAGAAACCCTACCAATCGTCGACGCAATAGGGATTCGGGGGCCTAGTGCCATCGCTCGGATGGAGTAAGCGTCACTGACATGCGATCCCCGTACCGAGTAGAACAATGTGGAATACTTGAACGTCGATGACATGTCCCGGTCTGGCGTCTTTGTCCTTGGCACTAACTACTTTCATGTTTGATTTATATTCCGCCCGGGCTCTGTCAGGCTGCTATCAGGGCCGCCATTATCTTTCTGGGTAAACGGTTCAACCAAAACATATTATGGCTAACGAGCCTGGAGTTTCAAATGGACATGCCAGTGACCCTCGAAGTTTATCTGCATGATGCGGCTACACCTTTCATCCCCTGACGTAACTCGTTTTCAAAGGACGAGTCACTCGGAAAGCCTTGGTGTCAAATCCAGACACCTCCGTGCACATGCTCCATGGCAGGACACTAGTCTCAAACCAGCCTCTGCCGATGATCGATGAACCCCATTGGAGTGTGACTCATCGGCAGTGGCCGTTCCAAATCTATGGAAAACCATACGAAATAGATGGCTGAAACGCCTCAGTAGCCCCGCTGAGTTGTGACTTCTTGACCAACGTGTTCTGGTGAGTCGGACTCCGAACAAAGTTGTAGCATGACGGTAAAAGTTGCCACGACGAAGTTGATGTTTCGGCGACAGAGCTCCTCTACCTTGCTCGGCGCAATGTCTGTTTTCGCACCCTCTTTGGCACTAGCAGGTATTATACTTTTTTTACGTGCAGATCCGAGACTACGCTGACCAGCTTGGGTTATTAGGTTGTTAGTATCATGATGTAAAATTTTTCATGGGCGGATGCTCCCGCAAAAATATAACCCGAATTCTTTCGAATGCTCGGCCGTTCTTTCATCCTTGGTACGTGTAGCGGTTGATCGCTCACAGATTCATTCAGGTCTGGTCGCAATATCTCCTCATCAACGGATGTGAACCTTTCATTCTTTGATCACCAATCTCTTTCTTTTGTGTCGTTCTTTCCTGAAGTTCTTTGGATTCGATTTCTTTCTGACGCGTTTATCTCGTTCGTAAATGCTCAGTCTTAGCGCACACAGATTAGAAAAAAAAATCAAAAATACTTAACGGCTTATCGACCTGTACTGCGGTCTGGTACGCGATGACTTTGACATTCATAGGCCATTCTCTTGCTTGACCCCTTCCTTCATTCTTCCCTTGGCCTACGGACGCGTGATTTCTCGGATCGTTGACGTCATGGATGAGTTCTGTCCTGGCACCGCAAGGCCTTGGGATTCGTCTCATCAGTTTTCGGACCCTCGAAATTTGTCAATTCAATGGGACGGCAGCGAGATCTGCCCCCCTCACCCTCTTAGTTGCTCCGGCAACCCGGGACAATTAAATTGAATTAATATTAGAAGAATTGGCACTGGTGTGATGCAACCGAGCGATGGTGTTAGATTGGACCCTGCTAGTGTAATCTTCTTCTGCGGGCCTATCATATATATTTTCAAAAAGTCCTGAGGCCTGAGACTGTCATTGTATTTGTAGTAGTGGTGTCACCGGTTCCTACGTCAGTTCCATTACGTAATGCGCTGATAATCCTTGTAGTCCCAGCCATGACGGAGATACTGAGCAGATTTGTATCGCTTCCAAAGACATCCCATGCCTTTACCAGCCATCGCTCGAGCGTGGTTGAACCCGAACATGCGCGGTTGGGATCCCACCCACACAAGACCCCACGCTTGGACAGCGACTCTGACCCTGGTTCTGCATACAGGTCGCGAGATCCCAAGGGCAAATCCGTAGAGAGAAGCGGGCCACTTATCATCCATGTCCAAGACCTGACTCGTGAGTTTATCACCGGGGATGGTACTCTGGGGTTTCGGGGCGCTCATTTGTTTCAGCAAAGGCGGCCACTCCAAGCGGCCAATGCAAGCTTCTCAGCGACTGGTTGCAAGAGCTGCTTAAGAGGGGGTCTCGAACCGAAATGTTGCCAGAGACGTTTGAAGCTATCTACACCGCTTGTCATTCCCTGGTTCGGGTCACAGGTCAGGGAGAGCAGCTTTACAAAATGCTTACCATGCAGATCGATCAGTGCAATGCTCGTTTACTCCGCCAGCTCGAGGCAGCAAAGGACGCTGGAAATCTTATGGACTGGCTAGGCGAATTCGTCCATGTTTGTCAGTGGTTCGAGACCAGGGTGGTGCGTCTCCCTCGGCCGCTTAGGATGAATGCATATCACCCCCTTGCTCTTCTCAGACCTTCCTGCAGTCTTTGTTGGCATATCTCGATCGTGGTTTTATCTTGAGGGACCCAAAGCGTCAAAGTATTCGGTCGGTGGTTCCTTTTCCTTATGTATTCACATACGACTAACGTCACTTTCCCTAGTAATCTCGCCTTCACATCGTTCAAGCAGAAAATACTAAATGATGCACCAATAGTCGATTGTATTCGTGAAAGCGTCTTGGCATGGTTGACTTTGGAGAGAAATGAGAAGTGCGCTCGCTCGGTGTCTTCATCTACGCTCACTCACTCACGCGTTGTAGGGCTGCTCGCCCCAGCCGGGACATGATTCGAAGCCTTGTGCCACATCTCCTTCTCCATGACATGTATACTGTCATCTTCGAGCGCTTTGTTCTTGAACAAACACTATCATTTTATAACGACGAGGGGGATGTCAATGTGGATCAGCTCAAGTTCAGCGCGGAGCAGTTTCTGGCCCACGTCACAGAACGCACCAGTCAGGAACGAGAAAGAGCCGATGCAGTCTGCGGCGGTATCGGGGAGACTGTCAAGGACATCATGCAAGCGTGTAGAAGGGGATTGTTGGAAAAGAGATTGGACTGGCTTGCCAGAGAGGGTGAATCGATTTTCGCCTTGTAGTTGGCAGGGTCTGACTTGCGAGGCAGCTATTGGCCCGCTCATGAATGCACAGGGCACAGACAGACTGCGCGCGATCTATCTGGAGCTTGAGGCTCTCGATGGCCTGAGCATACTTTGCAGAGAGTTTAAGTCCTACATACAGGCAATCCTAACTCACTTTTATTCAATGCCTGGGCTATCTGACGCAGTCGGCTTGTGTCTAGACAACTGTCGGGAACATTGTTAAAGACACGGAACAGGAAGATGACATGGTTGAACGTATATTGACTTTCAAGACATTTGCGGACCATGCATTGCAGACTGCCTTTGTCACTTCGTCTGGCCCCAACCCATCCTTTGCGTATGCGCTTACCGATGCATTTGCGTTTGGCTTTAAAGCCCGTCGAAACAAGCCTGCCGAACTCGTCGCCCGTCACCTCGACAAGCTTATGCGTCGTGGGCAACGGGATAACTCTGATGTCGAATGGGAAGCCTTGCTGGAGAAGGTGCTTGCGTTGTACAGGTTCACCGATGATAAAGACGTGTTCAGGACCTTTTATACGAGGGCTTTGGCAAAGAGGCTGTTACTCGAAAAGAGTGCATCCGATGACTTTGAAAAAGGGGTCCTCCGGATATTAAAGGAGAGTGAGTAATTGCTCTCACCCTTGTTTTCTTTCTGCCACGGTGATTGATAACCTTTTTTTTTAGGATATGATCCTGAATTCGGGCAGGGAGATCACATGTTCAATGATCTTGCATTGTCGAGGGAGATACTGAGGGAATTCCACGATCGAATTTCGGAAACGAGCAGTGCTCATAAACTTTCTGTTATGGTTCTGCAACGGAGTGTGTGGCCATTTGCGGTGCGAAGGATAGATATCGATCTGCACCCCTCTGTAAGCTCTTGCCTTTTCTTGCTTTTGAACCTCTAACAATTGCGTTTCGTAGATGCGAACCGATCTCCTGGCCTTCACTACATTTTACAAGGCGAAGCACCAAGGCCACAAACTCGAGTGGGACCATTCCCTTGGTACAGCAACGCTCAAAGCGAGGTTTAACGCGGGCGCCAAAGACTTGACCGTTAGTCTTTACCAGGCCGTCGTGTTGCTCCTCTTCAACGACGAAACGGAGATTGGGTACAGGACAATTCTCGAAGCCACCAGAATGGGTGAGCCATAAAATCCTTAGACTCCAACAAAACTTGTTATTGAGTGTCACAAATTAGACGTTGCCGAGCTCAAACGGACGCTTCAAAGTCTAGCGTGTGGAAACAAAAAAGTCCTCAGGAAACGGCCTGTAGGGAGAGAGATTAACGAAAACGATGTGTTCTACTTTAATGCCGAGTTCACGGATCCGAGGTCGAAGGTTCATATCAACTCTATCCAGGCCAAGGATACGGTACGCCATTGTTTCTTCTCCGAACTCTTTGTTTGTGTGTTCATTTCTGATCACTTACAGCCTGAAGAATCAAAACGCACGCAATCCCACATTGACTCGGATCGCAAGCACTACCTTGACGCCGCCATCGTTCGGATCATGAAAGCTAAGAAGGAGCTCACCTACGAGGCGCTCAAGACGCTGACGATCGATGCGGTCAAGAATCACTTTGTGCCCGAAGTGAACGCGATCAAGCAACGGGTCGATGGGCTGGTAGAGCAGGAGTATTTAAGACGAGACGACGACGATATGAGCAAGTTCTTGTATGTTGCATGATGTTGCATGGTGTTAGCAACAGCAAACCGACGGTTCATGGTATACTGTGTGTCCTGTGTTAATCGTTGCACACCGTCGAATGAAGAGCCATGTCGTCCTCGCACGCTGGGTAGATGGAGGCAAGAACATGAATATTGTTGTCCTTGGAAATCGTTGCAAGCAACACGAAACTCAGTACGCTTGTGACCAGACCGCCTAACGAGTCAAGCCCGTCGATGAGACGTTGCCCGCTTGCCTCATTAGATGGACTGGTCACCAGAACCAGCGGCCAGATGGTGGGGGAACTCTCAGATACTGCTCTTTGACTAGCAACGCGGTGGCCCTAGCTTTATATGAGTCGAATTTGTGGCGTGCCGCAGCACATCTCGCCAAACGTGCACCCGTGCATCTTATCAGTCTTCTCATGACGAAAGCTTAGGGGTCGAGGCTGATTCCCAAGTAGTAACTGGAGGATGTTGCAACTTCAGCAGATCATTGGAGGGTCAGCGGCGCTGGGGGGCGAGAAAAGGGGGAGCAAGCGATAATAAGCTTCAACCCCGGCCCTTCCAAATGGATGATGGACTGATGACAAGTTGAAGTCTTGTTCCGCGCATGTCAAGATAACGTATGGCTGGAAATCGGCCCGTAGCACTGGTCTGCCGACGGTTAGGACCCAAAGAAAGTTCTAAGGACGTGCAAAGCTAACGTTGCGCCACATCGCCTTCCGTTGGGAAACTCGTTGGCAGCCATTCCTCGCGTTCCTTCTCTTGACCGTGAGCTTACTGCCTCGTGGGAGGAAGGATGAGCGGCAACGTCAAGGTTCGGCACTTGTGTGTGAAACCTGTCTTGTTCACCACGTCATGATGCGTACACACTTACAGACTCTGTGGTTCTCCGACGTGAACAACGTGGCGAGGATGGACAAATGAAATACACCCACATATCACGGTAGTTGAGGTGATTGAGCACTGAATCAGACGGTGTGTGCGGGATAATTCGACGTCCAGCCTGAGTAAGACTCGTCTCACCCACCTCGAAGCCTGGCATTCCACCTCCGATGGCTCGTGCGTCAGCGTCTGGATCCACCAGTATCGTGTTTGGATCTCTTTCAAGTGTCCTCTCACCTCGGGGTCTTCCTACAGGAACTTGAACCTAGATTGGATTCATCTTCAAGTTTGAGCGTGACTCGGACGTGCCGCTACCCGTATGCAGAGCTCATGATGGTTTAGAGTACCGGAGCAGCATCGCCATCAGCTATTTGGTAAAACGGGGCCGATGCACTGATGTTAGATGTGTTTGGAAACAACACAAAAGCAAGTCACAAAGTAATAGTAGCACCTTTGTGGCGCTGTCGAATTGTGTTCACTTCCGACGATGCGCGTTCTTTCAGGCGTTCGGGTTTTTAAAAAATTATATATATTTTTGAGGGGTTTTGGTGCGACAAGTCCAAAGAACAGTACACCCCGACGTCCATCTACATACGACAACACATCATTGCAAGCCGAGCTCGCGTCGCACCAGTGCTCGTTCTTCCAGTTGTCCAGCCAAAAGGCAAAACCGCGATCCGAATAGTGCATTGAGCCACCATTCCAAGATCGCGTTGCCGTCCCATTCGAGTTGAAAAACGTTGGGAGTGTCGAAAAACTTGAAAGTGTCGAGTCCAAAGGTCTTGCGGCGCCGAGAGACAACTCGAGTTTGCATCCACGTCGACGATCCAAGGGAATACGTGTCCATAGGCCAAGGTGAGAATCAGGAAGGGGATCAACGAGCGCATCCGGGATCTCCGCCCACAAATGGGGCGTTAGGTCCCAAGACACGTCCGAGGAGGATGGAGGGGTCAACGGGCACATCCGAGAATTCCGCCCGCCAGAGCGGGCGTTAAGTCCCAAGATGGGCCCGGGGAAGGTGATGAATGGACAAGGAGAATGAAGAGATTGAGAGGAGATCGTCGCGTGTGTGGGTGGTCGGATTTCGATGGCTCCGTCGGATCTAGCATTGTTCCATAGGTTATCGCAAATTTTCTGATTTTTTTTAGGTTTTTTGTTCTTTTCTAAGCTGGATGGGTCAGAGTTCATGCGTTCGCTCTGTATGAGACAAACGTACCAGAATGAAACGGAATCCGCACCAAAAACGAAGGATCGAAATAAAAGAAGGAAAAAACTGGTGACCAAAGGTTAGAAGGATGAAAGCAGAGTGTGACCAGACTTTCTACCTTTTTTTGGTTTTATATTTTTCTATTACGTCGTGTTAGCATTGGGTTGCCAGAGTCAATTCGACGTACCTTCAAGACCAAGAAACGAAACCGAAACTGAAACCGAAACCGAAACCGAAACCGGGAACCAAAGAGAAAGAAAAGGCTGGTGGTTCACGTTACAAGTGTGGTGCGCGGATTGACAGGAGGAACCATACCTTTTTTTGGTTTTTGTGATTTTGTGATTTTTTGGGGTTTTTCCTGCTAGAATGGGTAAGAGCTGAGAAGCTAGGGAGAATCGATCAACGCACCATTTTCGAAAAAGAAAGAGAACGGAAACCAAAGGAAAGAAAAGAAAGACGATGAAGGGATCCTCGGCAACGACATGACTCCGCAACGAACGCCCGATGAACAACGTTGACATTGCATTGCATAGTGGCGGCGCTGAACGAAGTCGACCAATTACGCTAGCCTTGATGACGACCAGACGAAAGCCATCGAGAACACCCGAATGAACACTGGCGCTCGTAGCCATCGCTGGTGAGTCGATGGTAATGGTATAACCTCGCCGATACCGCGACCATGCACACGAACAGCCGCACGAGGGATCAGTCCAGGTTAGAGGCTCGGGATCGCGTTCTACCCTCCACACCAGTTGTCAGAGTGGAGAGAAGCCCCGTCAGATGCTCGACGAGCTGCGATCTCAGTGACTTAGTGCTAGGCGGGACGGATCAAGAGAGTATACTCACATCCCGAACCACGCTGGGACATCTACCTGATATGTATATGCACGAGCGCATCAGGAGGACGATGGGAACGACGAGCTCACCCTGGGACAGCCGAACGAGAAGCTTGCCGACGCCAAAGATGCCGCAACATCATCACCAACCAACGCAGGGGGCGCGCAGGCTGCAAAGAAGCAAAGAAAAAAGAAAGAGAAGGAGAAGGAGAAGAAAGAGGAATGGTGATACCTGGAGCGACGATGGCCCTTTTATACATGTCGAGGCGGTCAGCCACACTCCAAAGAGAGCTTGCGGCTGACACGGTGGAATGTCATCCATCCTCAGACGGCGGTCAGCCGCGCGTCCTCACAGGGTATAGCAACAAGCCGGGGAGCTTGCGGCTGACAAGAAACACAAATGATCGTCCCTTTTGCATAGCTGGAGTATCAGAAGAAGGATCGCGCCAGAAACTCTGCACAAGCTCTCTGTGGTGCAGCAAAACAGTCCATTTATCATGTCAGTCCCAGTCGTCTAACAACACAATGAGAACTCTGAATGAGTGCACAACAAAGACAAACGAAAATTGGACGGACTCCCGATCGGAACTGAACCAAAACAACGTCAACGCGTACCCTGTGGTTAGCTCACGTTCGAGGACAAATCCATCTCGACGTCTGCATTGTCCAACAACATGCGCAAGAGCTCAGAGAACTGCCGGTGGAGTTTCTCTACGACGTCAGAGGTGCGATGAGGGAGAAGGGCGTTAGAGGTAAAGACAACCATTCATAAACCCCGACTACGCACTCGCGCGGTCAACTGCCTGCATGTAGTCTTCGTTTGCCTCTGTCATGGAAGCTTCCAACACTTCGAGACGGCGTGCCTAGCAAGCAGCGAAATGAGATGGGTGAATAGGATCATGGGGTGCGATGGGAGGGAAATGGTAAGGGAAGCGGAAAATGCGGCAGGACCGGCCAGACTTGCCTGTGTTTCCTCGGGTTCTGGGGCAGGTAGGGATTGGATGAGCACTTCGATCTGTTTTGCCTTGACAATCAGATCATCGACGAGCTCTCGCTTGTTAGCTACAAGGGATCCATAAACCATATGGGAACGAAGAGGCATTTCCAAGTGAGCGCATGGCACCACGGAGCAAGGACAAGGGTTGGATGGGAAAACATACCTTCAAAGACGTCTGGCGAATCAAACTTGTCCGGATTGCGCGATTTCGTGATCGGTATCTCTGCGCTGACTTGTAGAAAGGTCGAACGGGAGGTCAGGTAACCGATGCTAGTCGACATGATCATCAGGAGCTGGAGCCGCATTAGCAGCATATCGACCGCCATCGTCGGCGAGAGAACAAGACCAACAAAAAGACGGAGAAACATCATTGAATGTTACAGTATCGGATGGCTGAGCTCACCTGTTGTATCTCGTCCTGGAGTTGGGTGATGCGATCCATGTGCGACAAGTCGTGCAGCATTGCGCTGCTAGGGCAGAGACGATCTTCTCTTCTTTACCAGACAAAGGCTGAATACGTAAATTATTCGTCAACCAACGTCATGGACACAAATGCATTCTCAGCCACAGCATTTTGGATTATAACAGAGACAACAAGCACATCGACTGTAAAGACAGAAAGGTTGCACGGAAACCAAAATCGTCCTTTCGACACCTAATTACTACTTTTCTGGTGATAACTTAGTCTCAACGCAAAACAGCCAGGGTGGTGACCAAAGACAGATAGATCACCAGCGCGTCCATGCGGTGAACGTTTGCTGGAATCCGTCCCGGTTGTCTTTCTCGTTGATGATATTTTGCTCGCCGATCGTGAGCTGGTAGGTGGTACCAACAGTCGAGACGCTGTAGAGTGTGATCGTTGACTGGTCGTCGATGTTGAGGATCCCGTTTTGACAGGTGTAGTTGGCGAGGCAACCTTGAGTGTAATTCTAAAACAGAATGAGCATCCAATTACATCCAAGTATGAAAGTGTCTAAGCATACCTGGAAGAAATTGTAGAACCCAGATCCTAATGGCGACAGTAAGTCATGTTCGGGCCAAATAGATAAATGATCCTACCAAAGACCGTAATGTCCCAAGACTGTTGCACGTACATGGCCCATGCCATAGCGCTCGAATTATAGCTCGAAGAGTTAAAGGAGCTTGAAGTATTGTAGTACGTGGGATCATAGTAGTATGGATTGATCTTGAAAGGCTCAGGGGCAGGTGGGACTGGTTGATAGTAGGGCTAGATTGCTACAGTTCAGAAAACGTGCAGCCAGATAGAAAGAAGGCTCACAGTCTCGGTCTGTGCGAAGCCGATCCAGTGGTTCTGGGCACCATGCAGGTTGTATTGGTACAGAACGCAGTGTTCAGCTATAAATGATGAATAAGAACTATCCAGGTTTTGGAGGGTGTCACACTTACACGCTGGTAAAAGTATCAGTAATGCGTGCAATCTCAGAGAGGTTAAGCAACTTACCAGTACCGATCATCCATACAGGCCCGTATGATTCCGACAGTATTCCACGTCCAGTGAAAATACTTGTCTGACGGCTTTCAGGATCGTCGAGGTCGTGGTCAGCGTTCCAAACCCAAGTTCCCTATCGCAAGTCAGCAAGCGCTCCAGGTCGATACTGACCACTACTCACCTCAAGGTATGCACTGGAACCTTGAGTCAGGTGCAGGCCCATGAAGGCAGCTTGACAGTCAGACTTCAGGTTTCCCGCAGGACATTCTGCAAGTTGTAGGTTCGTTCCAACAGCTAAGAAAACGTTAGGTCGTACACGTTGAGCTTCATCGACACATACCACCACCAATACTAAGTTTCCAGAAGAATCAGACAACAAGTCCCGAGAATTAAATACTTGGACGCACCGGAAATGACTGTCCCACATACCCGCACCACCCTGCTGATCCCAAGGTTCGTGTACGTTCCACTCAACGAGGATGGCACCAGGTGCTTGGAAAACTAAGCCAAGACTAGAGATGTGGTCTCGGAAAAACGTACCAGGGCCAAGGGTAGAGAAGATAATGTCTGTAACCTCTAAGATCCCATTAGACCAGGGCTCTCCAGCTTGTACCATCACCCTCGGGTTGTCCTGATTTTCAAAGTTGGCACCACCACCGAGTATAACCGACCAGGCCTCTCCCGCAATCTGTGTACCTGCAGGTATGCGAAGGGTATCTGTGATATAGTATGTTCCGGCATCGAAGAAGATGAGTTTGCAGCCCGAAAACTGTCAAATGCGTTCAGCATCACTGGAATGACGATTTCCTCCAATGCATACCATGTTAAGAGTCTTTTGCAGAACGGCGGTATCATCCGTGTAACCATCACCAGTCGCACCATACGATTTCACGCTGACAATCTGGTCGAGTGAATAGTCAGGGTATTGGGGGTGTGCTTTGCCAAAGATGTGGCCTTGCGAGTCAAGAATGTTCCATGGCTTTTGTGGTGGTTCGATATATCCTTGGGTATATTTAGGTGTTCCATCATTTCCGAGGTACACGTTGCCTTGGGCCCAGGATTCGATTTGCATCGAGCTGGTTGAGCCCTCGAGTACGACTTTGCCCCCTTTGACACCAACTGCGACTGGAACGTTGCTCAGCTGGATATTATTTAGTACGATGGAACCCGAGAGCGTGCCATTGCTGGCTGTTGAGGTCTGGATAAAAATAGGAGTATCCACAACCGTCGCGTCGATGATGGCTTCAGAGCCAACAGTCTTTTGTGCAGCCGTCAATAAGATGCAGAAAACCCTGTATAGTAGATAGTCACCTGAGTTGCAGCAGTTGTTCCTCCAGTCGTCAAATTGAAGCCAACCTGAAAGGAATGTCAGGGGACGGAAGAGATGAAGAATGTGTATATACCGAGCAATTATTGATGAATACACGCTGGAACGTCCAGCCTACCAAATCGTGGGCGCTTAGCATACGCGAGACAAAGCTTGAATTCCATACCCCAATTCCATGCGGCCTGGACACCTTGGAGGCCATCAGTGTGATTGCAAAAGCTTCACAAGGTGTACTCACCGACAACCGCATTGTTAACAGTGAGATTGCGAACGGTGAACTGTTGGTTGCCAACAGTTATACCATTTTTTCCTGGTTTCGTTAATTGACTTGGAATTAGATTAGCTCGAAGGGCATACCTCCGTTGAAAACAATGTCTAAGAGCGAGCTGTGAGCACAAGCCGATGTGAGGTATGAATTACCTACCGCCCATGAAGCCACCACTAATGTGAAAGGTAAGTATTGTGTGTATCCGGTGCATTCTAATTCCTATCTCACCTTCCGTCCTCCATGAAAAGCCCTGCAAAGCATATCTGAGGCTACTAAGCATTGATTCAAATAAGGAAATGGGTACCTTGATGTTGTGTGCCATTCTCTTGGGACATTTCCACAACAACATTGATCAACGAGGTTGCCTGTGATACTTGCCAGTGGAGACCAATTGCGGGCGCAGTGGCATTCATTCGACGTAAATCTATGATCAGGTTGCGCACCGAGCGATAGCTAGGTAAAATGGTACGTCAATGTCATTGTAATCATAACGCAAAGTTGATTGACACACAAATTGTCTTGATTAATAAACCATTGGGCACCGTTGCCGCCAGGCACATAAGGGTCGGCATCTTTGGGAGTGTTATTAAACAGGGAAGGGAACCGACATGAACGTCGGAATGTTTACTTACCGATGACAGCAAAGCCGGAGAAATTTGCAGAAGCAAGCAGGGTTGGGGGCGTTCTCGCATCACCAATCATTTGGGTATAGTAGTACGTGTTGATGGCAGAGGATACCAGGTATTTCCTGGAAGCGTGTTCAGCAAGCAGTCGTGCTAGCGAAGGTAGCCCATACCCCGGCGGGAAATACACGATTGCAGGTGTGAGGCTTGCGAAATGCTTGTGAGTGAAATGCAGCCAGAGTAAACGGGACTCACGTTGAAGATTGACATCCGTAACCGCAACGATCTCCCTCTGACATGGCAGCGCTAGAGGATTGATTGAATGTCAATTACTTGGAGCTCAAGGCAAACATCGAACTTGATGGCAGCAGTGTCATCGGTGACACCATCACCCTTGGCACCGAAATCTTGGACATTGCGAAATACTTTATAGTCTTTGTTGGGATTGAACGCGGAAGTTCCCTGGTGTTTGATGTTCTGCAACCAGTATGGTTCGTCTGGGGCAGCTTGACCTGTTGTGACTGGTGCCGAACAGGATGAACCGAGAGCAAAAACGAATGGCGTGGCCAAGAGCAAGGACACGCTCGCGGAGAGCAGCGCGAGACCAAGCCTGGGCATGGTGACGAATTTTTTCGTCTAGGTAAAGAGCGTCTTTATAAAGAGTGGAAGTGCCCGGCGAGAGAAGACGAAGGCAAGAGAAGAAGTGCGGGACAACCGCGGGTTGAAAGTTATTCCAGCGCACTCGGTTTAGTTCATTATTGGGCGGTAAATGCGGCAAGGCTGCGAAAGCAGTGACCCGAACCAAACGTACACAAAGAGGCCCTGAGTACGTACGTATGCGCTGGTGTCTGGAGGAGCCAAGCGGCGGATGTGCTGGCCCAATGGTGCGCTGTACGATCACAAGCGCACGGAGGCAGCCATTTGTGCCACAAACCTGCAGGGAAATGTGATTGTACGTGTTGCAAATGGTGACATTGACACAATGACACTGGGTGAGATCCAACTATGGGGGGGAGCAGAAAGAATAAACCAAAAGTGGGGTGAATCGTGGCAGGAGACTCTTCTGATGGTGAATCCAGTTTGAAAGAGGGTACCCCAACTGGAGGTCGGCAAAGTAGGTGCCATTAGTAGTATGGAACGCCACTGCCACAGTGGCACTGACATGCCAATATTACAGACTGCAACCTTAAACTTTGGACGAGTGCATGGCCTGCGACGGTGAGATCACCTGGTAGGATCGCTCGCGCGAGGACCGACCTCGTGCTCTGCGCTTGGCTGTGTCGTATTCTCGACAGCAAACGTCTGCACCCGAGACGTTTTCCGATGATCGGAAACACGAACTTGCCACAACGGTGCTCGCGGATCACCCGAACTCGTTGCATCGATCCTACTACCAAAATTGTTCGCAACAACACAGAGAACACTGTTCATCATGCCAGGTGGCACCTTGTAGCAGCCCCAGTGGGCAAGCACAGGCAACACGGACCGGCCCGCTCGGAACCGGAACAGGGTTGGCCCGGCAGTTGGTTACGTAATACCCCGTTTCGGGGACAACTGAATGTAATTGTTCCTGCGGTTGCAGTTGTCTTCCCGCTCGCTTGGTATGTCTTGTATTTGTATCACCCCTGGTTGCCCAAGTATTTATCTCCTTCTTCAACAGCCTTCCTACTTTCTACCCTTTCTTCGCAAAGACGTCTGGCATGTCTTCTACCGCGTTATCTGTTCATCCTCATCTCCCGCCTACCACCAACCTCCTCAATTCACAGCAGCGCACGCGTCTGATGCGCTCAACGCGGAAGCTTGGCGCTGTTCTGGGAACCACGCCCTATCTTTTGGAAAACGATGTTCCCTTGACATTTCTTCCCCTCGGAAAGACCACCGCTCGGGCGTTAAAGCGTCAGGGCTCTATTTTTACGCATAAGCACCCCAGCTCATTATCTATCACAACTACTTCCACATCCTCATCTCATACCCCTTCTCCTTCCACATCGTCCCTCAACCTCTCTCGCAGTGCCGCTCCGGACATGCAGAAAACCGACTCGCACCCAGTAAACCCACCCGGTCTATCCACTACTCAGAAGCGTCGTCCCCGCGAGAGACCACCCCAACTACATCTGCAGCTCAACACAGCCCCATTGTCACCCATCGATGACTGTTTTGCGCCCTCGCTCTCCCCTTCTCCATGCCCATCTCCATGCCCATCCCCCCTCACCCCTACTACCCCTGATCCTACCGAGGTCCGTAGGAAGCGGATGGCCAAACTTGCCCGTCATCTTGGCGAGAAGATTCCTGTCGAGCTTGTCGCCGCCTCTGACCCAGCTCCAAAACCAGCCATAACCTCTCCGAGCCGTCCTCCGAAAAAACGCTCTCAGTCTGCTTATGTCCTACGTGACGATGCCGTGCGTATGTGTGCAAATACACAATTGCACCCGAGACAAGAGTGGGTGGGCGAGTGGAATCGTTCAAACATCCGCGACGTACAAAAGGAGCTTAGGAATTTAAAGGTCCGGTGAATTAGCGTTTCTTGGATTGCGTCGTTTTGTTGTTCCTTCGTATCACTTTGCATTTCAACACCCACTTGCGATAGTCAGCTGCGGGTCACGCTGATCAGTCGATCAACATCATCTTGACACCATTTCATGACAATATGCATTACTACCATCCGGACACCGTTGCATTATGTATAGATCACATGTTAATGTTTCTTCTTGCTCGCCTAAGCGGTTTTTTAAAAAAAGAGTTATTGCTCCCTATTTACCCATCTCCTGACATTCCCTGGTATTTTTTGGTCCGTATTCATGTGGAAGCGCGGAATATTCCAATGCAATTGCCTACGTGATACTCGCTGAATTTGACATTGACAATTGAAAGCGGTGTGAGCCATGTGATCATGACTCGAGCAGAGTCGCATCTACCCGAGGGTCAAGCATACACCGCAAAAAGTGTCATCTTACTGATGGTCGTGAAGTCGGGCGCTCGGCCACAGTGACGCAGGAGACAGATGCCATAGACATGTCTGTCAACAATCGTCCGAGTCTCGGTGCCGTCCGGACGCGTGGCAGCCCATTTCAGTGCATCGCCTACGAGTCATCCGTGCTCACTTGGCACGCTGACTGTGCACCGAATGGCTGAATGCTCGGTGTGGCAGTGGCAAGAGGGCAAGATGTCCTTGGCAATCGCAGCGGGATCCTTCGTGGCGTTATGAAACGCGTCGTGTTGATAGACGGGACCGCCATCTGGGGTCTGTTTCCACGAACACCGGAATTTCTGTTTCTCGTTGGCCTCACGGGCGCCCGATGTTTCCATCCAGCGATCGGATGCAAACCCCGGGAGGGTTTGATCCAAACTATGGGTTGACAACGCTGAGAGTGATCTGCGATGGCTGTACGTGCCGATCCGGTGCGGATGAAAGATGGGGCATGAGATCCCTCATGACGTGCATGTCCTCGCGGATATAAGCACATGGTTCTACCTTGGTTGGAACCTGCCTCGGATGACTGGCTTCACCGATGAAGGCTGTCCTTGTGCGCTTGACGTCTTGTCTATACGGGGATTCTAGGGTGCCTGTTTGATGTATCTGATTCGATCCCCACGGAGGACGGTTGAACGACTAGATACTCTTCAAAGCCTTGATTCTACGCAGGACGGACCTGAGATAGTCGTATAAAATGCTCGATTGTCGTGGACCGCCTCGGCCACCTCGCTTATCGATCCGCTTGGTTTCGCAGATAAGACGAGCTCGGCTGCGACGTCGTCTCGAGCAACGCCTCGGTTGAGCTTGAGCACGGCGTCGATCGGGTAGACGGTATAGGCGCGTGGAAGAGGTGAAGTCTTATCCGCGATGATCTCCTAGATGAATGAATTTTATCATCTCGAACTCTTTTCCGACCTCTATGCTTCGCCGTCGATATGGTTGAGTCGGTCTACAGTAGACCACGTGACACACGAAGTGACACGTCCACAACGGTAAACAAAATATCGCAATATCGCTCCCTGTAGTGATCACTGGTAACGGATCTCGACCACCATGAAAGTTCACATCAAACACTGGAGCGCCGTCGCCCAATGGCGCTGGAACACCGGCAACACCGACCCAGACGACGAGGGTGACGTCTGTGGCATCTGTCGTGTGCCCTACGAAGGGTGTTGTTCGTCGTGCAAGATGCCCGGCGACGATTGTCCCCTCAGTACGTTTATCCCATCGTTCTTGCTCTTTATCTTGACTTGGCGTGTGCCGTGTCTTGTGCGTACATCGTACGCGCACGTGGACGTATAGTATGGGGCGTGTGTGGCCACATCTTTCATATGCATTGTCTCCTCAAATGGCTCGGTACCGACGCGTCCAAACAGCAATGTCCGATGGACCGTCGACCCTGGAGTACGTCCCTTGATCTTCCCGGCGAGAAGCAATAGGCATTGACCTCACAAGTCACCGCCGAACGCAAGGTATCTGATCTCGGTCACACTGGCAGCCCAGAACATGCGTCTTCCAGCGGCGTCGCGAGCGATTCTTGACGTCTTGCTCGCTGCAGTTTCGTTGATTCTGTTGTTCTAGTTATGTACAATGGAGCGTCTCCGCGCGACAAATGACACTATATACGTTAGGTGTCGAGGTGTACACTAATAATACAGGCGATGTGAACCAGCTTGTTTCCAATCCCGTCGCGATCAAGAAGAATGAAAGAGCAGGAGAAAAGAAGCCAACCATGGAGGAGAACCGTGTCGCGTTAGCGGGCCGCAATAAATACTGGGCGTGGGGTACAAGTACAGGGGGTCTAGGCTGAGCTAGATAGCATCCAAGGAAGCGCGAAATCAAACAACAAAAGATGTGCATATCTAGATTGAAACATGTGAGAAACTCAAACAATTGTCAAGATATATCGTGTCGCGCGGGTCAGCTTATTTTACCGTTGAGGTTAGAATAGTAGCACAGACGAGCAGCGCCTACTGCTCGTATCCACCAGGTCCCTGAAGAGAGGCCATCCAGATCCGGGTTTTATACAAACTTGAACACGTGTTCAGTATAAAATCGTTCGACGACAAAGAGCAATGCGTACCGGAACAATTCTCGTACAAGTTCTCGGAAATCAATTCGTTTCTCCGCAATAAAGTAAAAGGTTAGTTTTCGTCGATCCCTGCGCAATACGTGATGAGCGACAAATACAGTCATACGTGGCCAACGGGAAGACACACCACTGATATTCTGCATCTACGACCTCCATCGGTAATTTCTTTTGTCGCACTTTGCTTTGACACAGCTGAAGTGCCCTCATTTCGTCCTGTATCTTGGTAACGAGATGTCTACGCGACCATGAGTAAAGCTACACGTTCTGACACATCACGTCACGTACTGAGTATCCTGAGGCTGGGCTTTTCCGTAAATCATCTTTGGGTTAATTTCCTTCTTTGAACTCGCGCCGCCTTGCTGACCACCCGGACTGAGTGGCCCGCTGTCCCCATAGCCAACGCGCTCCTTTTGCTCCCGCTGGAACGCCTCGACTTCCTCGAGGGTGATGGTGTCATTGACGACCTTGCCCAAGTCCTTTCCTCGATCGGCTTCCACGATCACGAGGTCACCCACGCGAATGTCCAGACTGAGATCTGTCAAATAAAATAGATCCG
The DNA here is from genome assembly GCA_038094595.1 of Pulveroboletus aff. annulatus. NCBI lineage: Eukaryota > Fungi > Basidiomycota > Agaricomycetes > Boletales > Boletaceae > Pulveroboletus > Pulveroboletus aff. annulatus. Next base: position 57,987 of record JBBPTX010000023.1, on the reverse strand, counting down.
TACGACCGGCTTTGAACTCGACAATGTATAATGGCCAAGACGCAGGGACGGACGAGAGCGGGACACCCTTGCCGAGATCGTGGAGGTTTGGCTGTGGCGCATCGGACGTGCGTCGTTGGATCTGCTGTGAGTAAAACGGCCCTTGCTGGGGCTGAATTGAACGGGAACTGGTTGGCGAGAGTGGGGAGGGCAGGGTGGTTGTTCCGGACCGATTAAACGACGTTGCGCCGTTGCCGTGGGAGGGCAAATACTGAATACCCTGCCCGGGGATGAAGCGGGCCGTAAGGGACTGCGAGGCGGTGCCGTTGCCGCTTCCGAGATATTGCGCCTTGGCATCGATGAGTTGCTGTTCAAAGTGGCTGCGAGGAGGGCTTCCCCCTGCAGACACGCCGCTGTCGCTTGGGGAGCCAAAGTGCTGGCGACTTGACGCAAAGGATGTACCTGATGGGATGTTGAGGTTTATGGATTTGTAAGGGGATACGCGGTCAGAGGTGGGAGGGCTGCGTGACATGGGGGCATAGATGGGGAGTGAGGAGGGTTGGCTGGGGGGATGCGTGGAGGAGGAAGGACCAGGACCGTCCTGGATACTGAACGAGCCGAGATCTGCGGCCAGATCGTCGTCTGAGAGCATGAGACCACCGCGGCCACCAAAGGTCTGGGTATGGAATACGCTAGAGCGGGACTCGTCGTTGTGGTCGTTTCCAAAGCCACCCACGATGGCGGGCCGTCGTGGCTGAACGACGGAGACGCTATGCCGGCGGCTGGTGGTGCCGCTACCGCCGCCACCATTTTCGTCCTTGGGGGGATGCATGCCCGCCCATAGTTCGCGCAGGGCAGACCCGTCATCCAAGAGGATCTGCCCGACGTCGCGGACAAACGGGCTCATGTTTGAGGCATCGATCGTTTGCCTGTTGGAATAGCCATTGGCGGTGCCAATGTGGGAATCAACGTTATTACTCAAGGGTGATCTGGCGATAGTTCCAAGTGAACCATACCGGCTGCTGCCAGGTGGTTTGATGTCTGCATAGCGAGAGCCAGGGATATTGAGAGGGTTTGTCTGGAGAGAAGACACGTCGGACCAGAGGGGGAAAGGGCTGCCTATGGGGCCGGGACGGGTGGTTGTAGCGAGGGACTGAGACCTGCTGCGAGTGAGATCGGAGGCGTAGGAGCGACCGCGTGCGCTGGGCACGGAGGGGCCGATGTAGTGCTCGTCGTAGGTATCGGAGAGGGCCTCGGACTCGTCGTCCTCGACGGTGGAGGCGAACCGCGACTCGCGCATTGCAGAGGCAAAGTTGGACTGTGGGTTCGAAAAGGAGGAGGAACGGGTAGGAAGGGAAGAGCGGGAAGTGGTATTGAAGGTGTGCATGGTGGGAGTGGCAAGAGGGTATGGCTTTGCAGCGCGGTCCCTCAAAGACGCGGGACCGGAAGGGACTCGATCTCTTGTTGGGTGCTATTTGAGAACTACATGAACCCCGCATTGACCGCGTAGCTACCATGGTAATCACTCAGACATCAAACACCACGTCCATCGCCTTGAACGCAGTGTTTCCCGGCCACACCTGGATGGGCACCTCGCACTCTACCGTCTCCACCCCCACATCCTGCCACTCTTCCTCTTCCTCGTCTTCCCCCTCCTCGTCCCCGTCGTGGTACTCGCGCTCCCCCGTGCCCAGAAACGACGTCACCAAGAACTGCGTCCAGGTTGTCGTCTGTGCCCCCTGTTCGTCCCTTTTCGGTCGCTCTTTCGGCGCAATCGACGGATACGCCCGGTATGACGTGCCCCACTCCCCCGCTTGTCCATCCTGGGCCAGCTGCCTGAGCCGAACACCGTCCGCGCTCGTCTGAGACGACTCTGCCGCCACCGCAACCAGCAGGGACAGTCTAACCCGCCAAAGCAATCCCCCGGCGAATGCCGATGGCTGCTGACCTGCATCACCCAGCTGCACTTGGAACGCCGGGCTTGCATCCGACGGTATGTCTAGCGAAAACGTCGTCCGAAGAACCGAAGAAACCAACGAGGCGTGGTGTTCTGCGTGGATTCGCCGCATATGGCGGAGATGACCCGCTGACGCAATGGGTGGGGGCAGCATCTCCTGCGACTCGAGCATCGCGGACAACTATGGAACCAAGTCAGCACTGCCCCCGCACATCGTAGCGCCGCAAAGACGCACGGACAAGACTCTTGACCGGCCTGGGCGTTCGTTCAACTCCACCACCCCTAACACTGTCTCGCCGAGCCGATATGCCGCTTTCGTGAACGTTAGCACTGCCACCCTTGTGCCGTCCTTGTTCACATCATACGACACTAGACGACCTCGTCTCAGTCGTTTGTTCAACCCGACGGGCAACTCACCCTTCTTGGGGTTACGTGTCAGAATTTCGACGGCCTCTCTACACCCCGTCAGAACGCCGTCACCATCGCGTTCTCGCTCAGAATCGTAAACAGGCGATATATGTGGTGCCTTGATCTGGCCGTCGAATGTGGCAAGCAATCGTTGTCCATAGTCTTGTAGATCTTCGAGTGATCGGGAACTCCCGTTTGCTGAATACAGCATCAGCATTGCAGTATACATCGTGCAGCCCCCGCACCCACGTTCCGTCGGAACCTTGGTGACTCCCTTAAGAGGACCATCCACCACTTTCGGTGTCGTTTCTATGGAGGGCGTACGCTTTCCCACAGGCCACAATAGGTCGTAGGGCTTCGGCGCCTTTCCAACTATTGAGACCTGGTCAGCTGAACGGAAACAAAAAACTTTTGTATGCATACCGCAAACGTGGTTGTAGACACGAATCGGAACTTTCATGACACGACTCGTGCTGTTTGCACCCGTCGGGCCGAGACTGCTCGATGACCTCATCGCAGAAGTACTTGCACGGCACGTGCCTATGACAAGCTCATACGAAAACTTGAGCGCCCGACCGCGAAACGTCGGTGGCAGATTGTCTGGTAGTGATACCGAGTACGTGTCTTTGAACCGTGTCATGAGTAGAGATTTCTAGAGAATAAAAGGCAGCTTACATGTGCGGGATTCCCCTGGGGCGAGCGTCAGGTCTACGGCCAGCATGGCTGGTTGTACATCGAACGTAGGAAGCGGTGCGTCAGGGTCAACCTCTTCTTCTGTTCCTCCATTGATCAAGCCGAGTCCAACGCCATTCTGCTGTCCGTTCGCAGGCATTCCAGATGCCGAGGACACAGAGGACGTGCGCGAGCGTCCTTGTGCCAACGATTGCGTGGACGTCAAGGGGGTCGATGGCGCAGAATAGGTGGACGGAGAGAGAAGCGAAAACAGACTGCTCGTAAGCGACGATGAGCGACCATGCGAACGCCGACGTTCCTGTATGCGCTGATGCGACGTAATGTCCATGCTCCCACCGCCCACGATCGTGCGCTTGGACAGTTTAAGCCGGAGCGCCGCCAATTTGTGTGCTTGATCCGGGATCATGACGATGCCAGGGAGCGGCACGATGGAAACGGTGCCCAAGAGCTGTGCATAAGAATACAAGATCAGTTCGGAATTGGAGCCGACGAGTGCCCCGTTTCTAAGGGACGTGGCGGGAGGAGGTCCATAGCCTATGCCAAGCTGGGCTGGGGGTCTGCGAGGCTGAGATGGCCGGGGGACATTTGCATGAGAGGTGGTCTTGAGGGACCGCTGGTCGAGAGAATCAGTCAGAGAGGGCGACCTAGGGAGAGGTGTGCCGGGGTAGGGCGACGTGGGGGTCTCTGCTATCGGATCGAGGGAAAGGGAAAAGGAAGACGTGGACGAGCTGGCGAGACCAGGCGGGGGTTGTTGTATCTCGTTGACGTGAATGTGGACGTCAGTCACGGACTGTTTGCGCGCATGAGGATGGTGCGGGGGAAGAGGAAAACTGGGGCTCCGGGTGGGGAGTCCTTGGCGCGGGGTGAGCCAGCAGACGGGTCTACGGACATAGATACGCACCGGCATCGGCAAACTCGTTGTATGCGCGAACATAGCGCGATGCAGTTTCGTCCGAGTCGTCGGTGCCCTTTTGGAACGGGTCAGTGTCTATCGACAAGGACCTCGACTTTTCGAGGAGTGACTGCCGCTTCTGTTCCAGGACAGTGGACATGTCCAGCTTTCCGGGAACTTGGCCGATGAGTCTCTTCCGAGCGGGCGAGTCGTGCACATGATTGACAGGGGCTGGAACGGGTGCAAGTGCGGTGGGACGAGGGATACCGGGGGACGTGGGGGGTCTTGCGAGGGGCGCTGAGCTGATGGAATGGACGCTGCGTCGATGCGCGCTCTTTGTCTTTGGAGATTCGGGCGTGCGGATGTTTGTAAACGTGATCGTGACGGAGAAGGGCTCGCCAGCAAAATACGAAGCCTGTGAGGGCGATACATGCACACGGATGGCGGGGTCGAGCTCAAGAAGGTCGTCGGAGGACATGGGCGTAGTGGAGACGACCAAAAGTGTAGATATATTATCCCAAGGATGCGTGGGTCTGAGAACTTGGCACCAAACACTCGTCATGGACAACTTTGCCGCACGCCTCGAACCGTTCCTGCTCATATCTAAATCAGCCAAGGGCGCCGCCGCTGCCAAGCTTGTCCAGGATGCCACCGCGGCACCCGGCGTATTCGTATTTGCAGAGCTCCTCGAAATGCCGCACATCCAAGAAGTACGTCCCGTCCTGCCTCTCCTTTCTTTGCTCACAGGGCGATCAGCTTGCCACTAGCGAGCAACATGCACCGTTTCTCTCCCTGCTGCAGCTCTTTTCGTACCGCACGTTCAGGGACTATCTAGGTCAGTTGTCTACGTCTGTCCTGGAGCATCATTGACCGTCCTGATCACAGAGCACAAGGATGCCCTTCCACCCCTCAACGCGGCGCAGATCACAAAACTAAAGTACCTCACGATAGTGTCGCTTGCAACAGAACGCCATGTGCGACCATCGCCCCATGTTCTTGGTGACCCCTAATGAGGCACGACAGATCCTGCCGTACCCCTTGCTACTTCAAGAGCTGCAAGTGGCAAGTATAAGAGAGCTGGAGGACCTCATCATAGATGCCATCTACCTCGACATTCTTCGCGGAAAGCTTGACCAGAAGCAACAGCAGCTCGAGATCGAGTATACGATGGGTCGGGATCTCGAACCAGGGAAGCTTGAGAAGCTATTGGGAGCACTTCAGAACTGGTTCGTTTACCCCACTGATTCCGAGTGGCACTTCACTCGCACCTTAGGGCGACCACGACGGCGATTGTGCTGTCAGAGCTCGACCAGAAGCTCGTCGACGCGGCAACATACAACGCATTGCTGCAGGCGGAGAACGAACAGCATGAAAAGACGTATCAGGCGAACCTAAAGGATGTCCAAGATCGTCAAAAGGACAGCAAGGGTGGAAGGCGAATGACCCAGAATAGCTTGGATAGTATGGACGTGGACGAACCTCTGTCTGACGCGGCCAGACTGAGGAATCGCAAGTATGTCTTTTATTCGCTAGCTTCATTTCTGTCACCTTATCCTTTTCAAGAATAGTGGGCGAAACAGTCTTGAAGCAGTCTCAAAGAAAACGCAACAGAGTATAAGATTAGTACCCTTGTAATAGTTTGTACTTATAATAGTCACGCGTATCACGTGAGTTTATTGGCGCGACGTGTTTGGTGGCGGTGTTTCTCCTCCTCCTGACTCTTATCCACCATGCCTGCAGAACGAGCCGGTGTAAGCCCTTTTCTGACACGTATTCAAGTGCGACTGATGCCTTGTATTCAAGTACACGGTCACCATGTTTGTCATCGACCTCTCTCCCTCCATGGGAGCCCCCAGAACAGTGGAAGTTCCCGAGGGTCCAAAGGGAGAGACGAAGAGCGTCGAAATGACCAGGCTGGAATGGTCGCTCCAATTTGTAAAAATGAAGATCCAAGAGATGGTATGACTTGTCTTTTTTCTATCCTTCATTTCTCACGTTAGGGTCGTCACACAAGATATTCAACGGGCGAAAGACGGATCAGTGTGGTGTCATCACGTTTGGCGCTGAGGGTGCGTGTTTCACCCACAAAACCACGCATACAGCCAGCTTCTTGCATGTTTTATGACATCTGACAATTTGGTGTGTGGACAGAAACCAACAATATCGTCAGCAACAAGAACGGAGGCTACCAACACATTTTAGAATACATTCCAATCGGCCAACCCAATGCGGGTACGCTTGCAAAATTGGATGAACTGCAGGCATCAGCGACCGCAGGGGATCGTAAGCTCATCCTTTGTTGTGTCCCCTCAATATAAACATAACGACATGGTGTTCCTAAAATCCAGCAATTGACGGCTTGATCGTTGCTATCGAGACTCAAGACGTTTATTTGGAGAAGAAGCGTACTTGGACGCGCAAAGTGGTATTGGTCACCGATGGCGAGTCACCCATGGAGATCGAAGAATGGGAGGCGATCGTCAAGAAAATAACAAGTTTGAACGTAGCGGTGACTGTCGTGTGAGTAGGAAACACGTAAGTACGGCAGCTTTGCACATGCTCATATTTTGGAATAGGGGAGTCGACTTTGATGACGAAGCTATCGGGTATTGCGAAGAAAACAAGCCAGCTATCAAGGTAAGGAAACTCAACTGCCCACGCTGGATTTCGCCAATGTTATTGTAGCGTGTAAATGAAGATTTTTACGGCCGCTTCATTGCGGCCTTGCCGGAGGACTTTGGGCTTCTTGGAAACCTTGAACATGCGCTCCTTTCGGTGAACGAACCTCACATCAGGGAGGTCAAGTCTATGCTTTCCTGGTCGACACTACGCATAGGAGACGTCGAGGTTCGCGAGGATGAAGCCATTGAACTCAGCGTGCGCATTGGCAAGTGCACTAGCTCGACCAAAGCAGCGTCTTGGAAAAAGTTTTTCAAAAAGGAAGCTGAAGAAGACGAAATGCAAGATATTCAGGATGACGGGAAAGCCATATTCAAGGAAGCCAAGAAACGCACCGAATATGTCGTCGACATGGCTGCTGAAAAGGGGGAAGAAGGGGAAGAGGAAGAAAAACACGCCGTTCAAGATGTCTCGATGGACGTCGACGAAGAAGGGAGCACTTCAGAAGAAGAGACACGCTTCGAAAAAGTAGAAAAGGAACAGCTCATCAAGGGGTTCAAGTACGGCTCCACTTATGTTCCCTGTCCTGAAGGGCAGTTTGAGCGGCTGAACACAAAAAAGGGTATTGAGATATGTGGATTTATTCCGAAGGAGAAGGTGCGTTCCACTCACCCTTCCTGGGTGTTTCACTTCAGATGCATTGGTTGCTTTTTCTAGCTGAACCGTTCGTATCCTATGGGCGAGCTTTCGTTTGTGTATGCATCTACGAATTCTGTGCCCGATCAACTCGCGTTCTCGTCCATCGTTCAAGCTATGACTGACAAAAAGGTCTTAGCGATTGCGAGGATGGTGAAGACTGAAGACCCGAAGATGGGGATTCTCTCTCCCATAGCATGGGAGAAGGTGGATGTAATGTTGTGGGTGCAGGTATGTCCATCCATGACTGAAAGGTTGTGATAATTATGGGCCATGCAGATGCCCTTTGCGGACGACGTCAGACACTATACCTTTCCCTCCCTCACTACCCTTATCTCAAGGTCAGGGGAAAAGATCACGAAACATCCTTATATTCCAACGGAGGAGCAACTCGAAGCTATGGACAAGTTCGTGGATGCCATGGACCTCAAGGGCGCTGGAGAACCGGCGGAAGATGAAAACGAGTGAGTCTTGAAATATTTCATTGCTCTTGGGAGACTCAGGCAAAACGCCTCAGACCGCCCCAGTCTTGGTTCGATACACGTCTCTCGTTTAATCCAGCCGTTCACCGCACGAAGCAAGCCCAGTTCCATTGTGCGGTGGTGTCAGACATTGCGACCAACCCACTCCCGCCACCTCATCCTGAGCTTACCAGGTACTTCAAGACTCCGAGAGAGGTACTCAAGAACGCAAAGCCAGCCCTGGAGGAGTGTAAAGCTGCCTTCAAGGTCAAGGAAGGCACGTATTATTCTAGTTTTTTTTTCGTGTCATCGCTTTGTTCGCTAATTCTAACGCACTTTTTTCAGTGCCCAAGAAAGTTCTAAGACCGCGCAAGGACGGCCATATGCACGCACAAGACCAAGACGAGGATATGATTCTCCTCGACCAAAAGGGGCCGGCTCGAGATCGGCCCGCTGCCGTGTCCCCAGCAAAATCCCAAGGAGCCAACACTTCTGTGTCCCATGTAGGGAAGAAAAAAGTGTCGGAGGAGGATTCCGAGACAGAATCGGAATCGGACGATGAATACATGGTGATATCGAAACCGGAGGGAGAGCCTGGTCTCCCAACCCCAACTGCTTCGCCCGAGCCGGAGCCAGATCCGCAGCGCGCACCGGGGAGGATTATTGGGAATGCCTATCCACTCAAGGATTTCCATGAGAACCTGAAGCAAGGCGATGTGGTGACCAAGGCGGTGCAAGATTTGGGCGTGGTGGTGAGAGAGATTGTTGGGCGGCCGTTTGCGAGTCGGCGGAAGGACGAGATGGTAGAGTGTCTGAAGGAGTTGCGTGGGGCGTGTTTGAGGGTGAGTAATTTGTCTTGGGTTGTACATGGCTTGAGTTTGCTGACTCGGATGGGCTGCACAGGAGGACGAGGTAGATGCATGGAACGAGTGAGTCAAGTTTGCTTATCTCCCTGTCCTTGTCGCGGCTGATCAGATTGTTCAACACAGGATCTTGAGAGGACTGAAGAAAGACTGTTTGGGCGAGAACGGGAACAAAGACTTTTGGGCAGAGTTGCAGAAGATGGGGCGTGACATGAGTTTGATCAGCTCGGCAGAAGCAAAGCGTATTGGAACGACATCGGATGTATCCGAGTCTGCCGCTGAGGTGGTGAGTGCGCCTTAATTTTTTGGCCCATGTCTTGTCGTGTACTGATGGTTGTGAAGTTTATGGAACAGTAACTGTTATAGGACTTGGTAGTGAGAATGCCGTGTTTAATAGAGATATCTTGTCATCACTCGCGGATAAGCTCGTAGTTGGACTGCGCCATTCACCTCTTCAACGTTGGAAAGGGACGAGGGCGACGAGGTGCCCGGAGTGGCAAGCAGGGTGGCAGTAGCGGTACAGGAGCCCGGCCGACGCTCGAATGCGAAGTTGCCAGTTGCATAGAGCAAAAATGTTTGTCGCTGGCATGTCCCCGGGCCGGACATCGCCACCGTCGTCATTGGGCCCCTGGCCAAAACCAAAACAACACCGAAGTTCACCGTCAACACCCATCTCCAACACTCGCCAACGCGACACACTATGCCACTTGTCGATCCCCTCAGCGCCGTCGCATTCGGCGTCAAACAAGTCGGCATCATCCCCGACGTGATCCCGGACAGCGACCCTTTCACCCCTGAAGCACTCGTCGTCGTGAAATGGCCCACGGGAAAGGAGGCCATGCTGGGAAACACGCTGACGACGATCGATACGGCCGATGAACCATCGGTGTCATTCACCCCCATGCAGTCGTTTGCGGCGGCGACCGACGTGGGGTATACGCTCGTCATGACTGACCCGGACGCACCGTCTAGGAGCGATCCCAAGATGGCGCAGTGGCGGCATTGGGTTGTGAGTTCATGTGGATTCGTCGTTTTTAGCCTGATCACCGATAACACGCATGGTGTGTAGGTGACGGGTCTCAAAGCGCCCGCTTTGAGTGCACTCGATACAGGGGACTTGAGCGCGCGTGTGACGAAGCAGGCTACGACGCCTTATTATCCCCCTGCGCCACCTCGCGGCACGGGTCCTCATCGCTATGGTACATGCTCGCACCGATGCCTGGCGTTTGGGTGCTGACCCCGTCGTTTCAGTGTTTTTACTCTATCAAGAACCGACCGCCGGCTTTGGGGTCCCAACAGACGCACCTGAATACAAGAGCGGACCGAAAGATCGGGCGAAATGGAACGCGGCAAGTTTTGCGGAGAAGCATGGCCTCAAGTTGGTGGGGGTGAATTATTTCCTCGTCAAAGGGGACGATTAAATCGTGATGTGTCTGTCAACCGGGTAGTATTGTCGTCCTGTGTGTGATGTGTTTCTCATTTCCTTGTACCATCTGGCAATGTGAACGTATGAAGTACCGCTGGAGACGGGATCCTACCTCCTTTGCGGTGCGTGGCCCTTCAGAAACATTGGAACCCATTGCTTTCAACTAGCTGTCGATTGTCTTTGATCAGGCATGATAGGATTTTTAAAAATTTTATGTTTTTTTGAGGGGTTTTGGTGCGACAAGTCCAAAGAACAGTACACCCCGACGTCCATCTACATACGACAACACACCGTTGCAAAGTCAAGCTCGCGTCGCACCAGTGCTCGTTCTTCCAGTTGTCCAGCCAAAAGGCAAAACCGCGACCCGAATAGTGCATTGAGCCACCATTCCAAGATCGCGTTGCCGTCCCATTCGAGTTGACCAACGATGAGAGTGTCGAAAAACTTGAAAGTGTCGAGTCCAAAGGTCTTGCGGCGCCGAGAGACAACTCGAGTTTGCATCCACGTCGACGATCCAAGGGAATACGGGTGCATAGGCCAAGGCGAGAATGAGGAAGGGGGTCAACGAGCGCATCCGGGATCTCCGCCCACAAATGGGGCGTTAGGTCCCAAGACACGTCCGAGGAGGATGGAGGGGTCAACGGGCACATCCGAGAATTCCGCCCGCCAGAGCGGGCGCTAAGTCCCAAGATGAGTCCGGGGAATGTGAGGAGGAGTGGGTGACGAATAGCCAAGGAGCGTGAAGAGGTTGAGAGGAGATCGTCGCGTGTGTGGGTGGTCGGATTTCGATGGCTCCGTCGGATCTAGCATTGTTCCATGGGTTATCGCAAATTTTCTGATTTTTGGGGGGTTTTTGTTCTTTTCTAAGCTGGATGGGTCAGAGTTCATGCGTTCGCTCGGTATGAGACAAACACACCAGAATGAAACCGAATCCAGACAAAAAACGAAGGATCGAAACAAAAGAAGGAAAAAACTGGTGATCAAAGAAGGTCAGAAGGATGAAAGTAGAGTGTGACCCGATTTTCTACTTTTTTTTTTTGATTTCATATTTTCCTATTATGTTGTGTTAGCACTGGGTGGACCAAGTCAATTCAACACACCTTCAAGACCAAGAAACGAAACCGAAACCGAAACCGAAACTGAAACCGGGAACCAAAGAGAAAGAAAAGACTGGTGGTTCACGTTAGAAGTGTGGTGTGCGGGCTGACAGGAGGAGCCATACCTTTTTTGGGGGGTTTTGTGATTTTGTAGTTTTTTTGAGTTTTTCCTGCTAGAGTGCGTAAGGGCTGAGAAGCTAGGGAGAATCAATCAACGCACCATTTTCGAAAAAGAAACAGAACGGAAACCAAAGGAAAGAAAAGAAAGATGACGAAGGGATCCTCGGCAACGACAGGGCTCGGCAACGAACGTCCGATGAACAACGTTGACGTTGCATTGCATAGTGGCGGCGCTGAACGAAGTCGACCAATCACGCTAGCCTTGATGACGACCAGACGAAAGCCATCGAGAACACCCGAATGAACACTGGCGCTCGTAACCATCGCTGGTGAGCCAACGGTAATGGTGTGACTTCGTCGATACCGCGACCATGCACACGGACGGCCGCACGAGGGATCAGTCCAGGTTAAAGGCTCGGGATCGTGCGTTCTACCCTCCACATCGGTTGTCAAAGTGGAGAGAAGCGCTGTCAGATGCTCGACGAGCTGCGATCGCAGTGACTCAGCGCTAGGCGGGACAGATCAAGAAAGTATACTCACATCCCGAACCATGCTAGGACATCCACCTGATGTGTATATGCATGAGCGCATCAGAAGGACGACGGGCACGACGAGCTCACCCTGGGACAGCCGAACGAGAAACTTGCCGACGCCAAAGATGCGGCAACATCATCAGCAACCAGCGCAGGGGGCACGCAGGCTGCAAAGAAGAAAAGAAAAAAGAAGGAGAAGGAGAAGAAAGAGGAATGGTGATACCTGGAGCGACGATGGCCCTTTTATACATGTCGAGACGGTCAGCCACACTCCAAAGAGAGCTTGCGGCTGGCACGGTGGAATGTCATCCATCCTCAGACGACGGTCAGCCGCGTGTCCTTGCAGTTAGAGCAGCAAGCTGAAAAGCTTGTGGCTGACACGATAGAATGACTGAACGAAGTCAACGAGTGTTAGTGATCAACCACTACAAGTGTTAGCCTGATGAAGATCCGAGCGTTCAAAAGAATTCAGGTCATCACGATATCGTGGCCACCGATGGGTGCTGGTTAGAGAACGCCGCGCGTGAAGTGATAGCACACTGGCCATGGCAGGCGGTCAGGGAATAGTAATGGCAAAGTCTTAATGGTCTGCACCTTCTGTCTGAAGACAGGGCAAAATTTACGAAGGGACCGATCCGTGCTTAGAATGAATCTATTTAAGAAAAAAAAACATCCCGACTGCCACCAGGTCACAGGCTCACAGCAGTTGAGACTTGGTGCGGTTACACTCACTGGAACACGTACCAGGGATAGGATTTTCCGACCAGCTCCCCTCAATAGCTCTAGTCATCGCTGAGCGCTGAGATCTGAGATGTCATCAACGAATGTAACAGTTGAAACACACCAATGTAACTTTACCAAGTCAGTGTCCAACTTGACTCACGAGATCACGTGAAGACAGAATGTCCTGCCATTTACACCTGCGTTTGTAAACTTTCACGATGACCTACAAAGCACAAAAGATACAAGACGTATCGAGCGACGATGACGCCCCCGAGGTCGTCTTCCACTCTACATCTAAATCCGACGCGAAACGCAATCAAAAAGCCCTACGTGACTTCGAGGCGGAGGAAAAGGCACGTAAGAAGGTGCGCAATCGAGAGAGAGACGAAAATTTGAAGGAACGAGCACGTATAACGAGAGGGGGGAAGGCCAGGGAGAAACCGAAGGGAGTCCGATTTTTGGAGGGGCAAGGCGAGGGCGATAGTGATGAAGGCGAAGGTGGTAGTGACGTGGAGGCCAGAATGCTGAGGGCGATGAGGGACGCGGCTGGCGAAGTGGAAAGTGAAGAAGAAGAGGTCGGCGACAACGACGAGGGCGAGGATGATGAATTCAAGGAATCCATGCTGGGTGATGGCTCTGTGGTATCAGGATCAGACGACGAAGATGCTCAAATGTCATCCGGAAATGACTCAATAGATCCAGAGGCTCCAACCGATGATGGAGAAATGGACGAGGACGAGGAGGATGACAAGACCACCCTTCGCTCGAATACAATCAAATCTGACAGGAAGGCCGACTACCTGGCGGACGATCTATTCGCTGCTGCTTTTGCCTCCCAAAACTCGAAACTGGTGCCCAAGAAAAAGACGGAATCAGCTCAACGACTGATCAAGAAACGACGACGGAAATCTATCACGCATCCAAAGGACCTAGTGGTTGGGTACGTCATGTCTCTACATGTCGAGTCTGACAGGGTCGCCTTCATTACAGTTTCAGTGGTCGTACTATCCGTACGTTGCCCCGACTGTCAGATCCACAGTCACAAGCGACAGCACGAAGTGTTCCATCTGCACGCGTTCGTAGATTTGTGGACAACAATCTGGCCCTGAAAGGCAAGAAAGCCCTTCTCAATGCCAAGAAAAAAGGTTGGGAGAGACGGTCGGGTATATCAACTTTTTTCCTATCCCACTCACATAACCTGATGCGATTTCCACTAGCAAACGTTGGGGTCATGAAATATCAGGGAGCACCCCATGGATTTGTTCGGAGTACTCGGTAAACGTGGTGACATTCCTTGCAAGTTAGTAAGTAGGACAAAACCTGCACCGGCATTAACGTTGAGGGCATTCTGTTTTCGGCACGTGGATATGGCTTCATAGCACCCCGATTCTCAGTCTTCAGGCCGACTTTTGGCTCCTTGTGGTTGTTTTACCGTAATAATACCTCTCCCGTCCGATGCCAACAAACCACGCAAGCCTGATGTTAAAGCTGTTACTTACCCGTGGGTAGCTTCCGAGAGAGACTCCTTACCTCACTCCAAGAAGAAAGATAACAAAGGTGATGTTCCCGTGAGTCATAACATTCCACGACCCGAATGAATACCGCAAGTCTTGAGGGAGGCCAATCCACGAGGCTACGATACTGTATCCGCGTAAACACTTGTGCTGTAACGCACCACGCGCGACCGATGACTCACTGTGTAACCTGGCAGTATCTTGGTCAGCTTGTAAAAGGATCCAGGGCGATTACTTGGTACTCACATCTGCTAAAGCTAGTGCCGTCATGCTCGCACCCAAGATACGCTCCTGAGCTTCAGGGTTGTTGAGCAGTGTGTCCCGAATTGCTCGAAATACAAATGAGGACATCAATCCCAACAACAGGTAGCCTGTCAATGTAAGATGGACGATCAGCATCCGCCGGCGTTACGAACACCTGTCATACAGTTGCCAAGCTGCCATATGGCCATCGTTGTTCTCGCATCAAGCGGCTCAGTCGGGGCACGAGCTGGAATGAGCTGGGCATGAAACCAATCCGGTCCAGGGAAGAACCACGCCAGAAGAGCAGGGGAGATGGTTGACACTACCGTGACATTTTAGTTGTGGGCATGCTCGCAGGCTGAAGAAAAGACCAACGAGGCTCAAAGTAGAGAAATAGGGCCTGATAGAAACCTGGGAGTGCAGGGAAGTTGCGAGGCATGGACCTGAGATCAGCTTCAAGTTTAATTGCCAACTTTCGCTCCGCTAGTGTCACGTAGTACGCCGACGGTGGAAGGTTATAAGCAGTGCTGTGTACTTGCTGGTCGTTGGTGAGCACTGGTGAATTTCGGTTGGTGCAGTGGTCACAAGAGTTGGCAGCCCAACAATAATAATAATTGCCGGTAATGTGACACCCACGCGTTGAACTTGAACTTGTTCTGAGTAATATCAACAACATGGATCTCCTCCAACCTGGTAGGCAGGGCAGTTACCTTGATGATAGCCCCAGCTCGTCCGTGTTCGATCTTCCCGTTCAGCCTACGAATCTTAGTCCGCAGCCACTGGCGACTCCACGAAGCGGCACCAACCCGAGAGCCAGGGTTCAAACAACAGATACCCCGGAGCCTCCCCAGATCACGGTAATATCGGGTGGTTCTGGCGGAAACGCCATCTGTACCGCGTTCGATAATGCGTGTTTTGTACTCCCCGTTTCAGACGACGGGGGTTCGTCCAGCGAGATCATTCGTGTTCTCGGAGGTCCATCTATAGGTGCGCCACTCCGATGCATTCTCCAATTGATTACCCTCGTGGGTCACTGAGTTGCAGCACGCAAGGTGATATCCGTTCCAGACTCGTCCGCTTGATACCTCCTGCACCCCAGGACTCACCCCTCGGAGCCGTGCGTACGCTTCTCTCATACAGACTACCCGCGAATGTCTCCGAACGCGAAGCTCGTGAACAATGGAGGGACATCATCGAAGGACACAGTCCTCTTTGGTCAGGAATTCCCAACGACCGAAAAGAGACCATCCGAGGTCCGTTTTCGACTGTCTCGTAACGTATATGTACAGGTCAACGGAGCGTATTGATCCTCCGGATCTTGTAGGATTTCTTGTCTACTTTGAGAACGAGGTGCTCAAACGTGCGCACAAAAACTTCTCCTTTTTGAACGGCAGGTGATACCACAATGAGTCTGCAGGGTCGCGCTTAGCTGAATGTCCATTTTCTAGCATCGGGAATTATTTTATTTCTGGTGCTCAAACCTTCTTTCGTTCCTTGCCGTCAGCCATATTTTTGTTCGCATCTATTACTACCAACAGCAAGGTGTGTCCCACCTTGGGAATGTGACTCTGCCACAGGAATGACGGGATATGTCAAGGCGAACATCCTACCAGTGATAGTTACCAACCACACGGTGACCATTGCTGCGGAGCTAGTGAGTTTCATATTAAAAATTTAAAATGGGATAATGTACACATGGAAGCGCTTCTCAATAGGAAAATGGCACCCGGCTTGTTGGACAGTGCGAGATATCCCATCCTGTGAATCCTCTGCCATCATTTGGGGAACACAATCCCGAGGTGGATGCATTTTCCCCCGTGGATGGCATGGGTGAAAGTGTTCCCCACCGATCTAATGTTATGTATAGCGAAACGGACAAGGCCCGCGGCTATGAACCATTGCAGGCCAGGATATACAGTGGGTAGATCACCGGATAGATCTTGTGAGTCTGGAACCAGAACTTATCCCGAGATAGGGTTGTATTACATCAATGGGTACGGCCATGAGGTACATCCCACGCCGAACCCTGAGTTCATCAAGATACTTGGGACCTCCGAGACCCTGGTGTATTCCTGTGGCTCGCTCTGGACAAGGTAAGCCTGATGGCCCTGTGTCAGTGGTTTTGAACGACACATGGTCACAATCAGTGTTGTTCCCTGTTTAGCTCTGCGTGGGGTCGCATCTGCAATTGCGAGATCTCGCCTTTTGCGGGTTAAAATTCTCCTTTGTGAGCATGGTTACGCCTCGGGACTTGTATATATATTCTTATGCTGATTTTTTTTGGTCAGTAAATGGAATGAATGACAGAGAAACAGACGGTTACACCGCCGTAGACTATGTTAAGTAAGTAGGTTACCACTAGTCGGCTCAAGCGTGTGGCCTGTCAAGTCTCACGCTGCCCTAGAACCATTGCTGGGGTATTGAATTTGGATTACCAAAAGCCCTCATATGGTCTCGGGAATGCGAGTACAATTTATCCAGTCTCGGCATTCATTACCCATCTCGTTTGGCTCGAGGGGACGCCTATTGAGGTGGACGTGATAGCCTTAGCTGTGAGTTTAAATCATCTTTTGCCGGGCCGCTCTTACGTTCATCAGGGGCTGGGTGTCAAATGTATCATGGCCAGGGGCAGTGTTGAAGGCACTAACCTGGGGGAACAGGGTCCGCGGTATGATGTAAATGTGGTTAGACATGTGCTCGCACAGATTCTGGCACAATAACCTTTTTTTCCAAAATTTACCCATATTCACGTTACTTTAAATTAGGAAATGTCACGGATGTTTCTCCCGAGATTTCGTCAGAGCTGCTGACTTGGATCCAACACTTTACCAAACTGGCCGGAAGAACACGGACCCTGCAGACAATGTCAAGCCATTCTAAGCTGGAATGCCAGGTGGAAGGTTTAAATATATCGTTGTTATACTAATACTACTAGGCTATGTCCTTGGGTGTCATTAGCGAGATCGGATCAGTGGACGACAGCCGAAGGGCCAGTTTTTGATCGGCGAAGTCTTTCTCGCACTTGTCTGTTCTGGGTTCATGCACTGCGGGCCCCTTTTGGTTGCTGCTTTTTGTTCCCACCGCATCTGCCCCCAAACCGTATGTGCCGCATGGCTGGTCGGTAAAGTTTCGCCGTGAACTACTTTACGACTCAATCGGTTGTTTCACTGCCTGTGCATCAAGTCGGACCGTCAATCACATCAGGCTGATATATTGTAGTCGTATTAATATTACACTGCCTGGTAAGAACTGCCGCACCTGCTCTCGGTATGATGCCAACTGATCGTTCAACCACAACCACTGATAGGTTTGTTTGTATCCGATCCTAGTCGCCCAAAATGGGTTCCAAGGAATCCAGACATCGTCTGCCATGAGTCCAAGATACGTTCGACTTCATTTGACCATGACTGACTGTGACACCAATATTGAGATTGGAACGGAGATGTAATCCACTATCTGATGCGTAGCATCGGAATATGAACCCCGTTGGCAGTGACAATTGATCAATCGATCATTCCAAGGAATGACTTGCAACTCGAGCTTCAAGTTGCTGGGTGCGAGCTCCTCGGCCAAGTTGCCAATGTGCACGGCCACCTCGGCATATATTCGGTGTCTCTATCGGACCTCCAAACCTTGACCCCTGCCGACGGGCCTTTCGCTCGTGCCACCGCTTCGGGCCGGTGAGTCGAGCTGCTTTTGCACGACTGCATTGTCCTTGCTGTGGTGTGCACAAGAATGGTGTGTACACCAGCCCGAGTACAAGTCTCTCGCTCACGATCTTTAATCAGATACTCCACTGGAAAGCTTCGACAATCCACATGGCGACACCCTTGCGCCCAGGGTTTAAATGGGGATGCAAGCAGTGTGCGTAGCCCATGGGAAATACGCCTCAACGGCGTCATTAACGATGAGCTGACGGAACCCGCCTCGCACGGGCAGCTGATTCACCGCGCTGTCATCGCCCCCCATCGACCATCTTCTATCAGCCAGCTCGTCTTCTTCATGCACTCCCACTGGTGACACGTTCGCAAGATCAACACATCAGAGGCACAAAGTGTCCACTATGAATTGCCCAGTTCCACATCGAGGTACGGCTGATGGACCAGAGATGTCTATTTCGTCAAGTCTCGGTGATCCAAGTGACTGACGAGATTCACAGGTACTAATGGGACGTTCCTATACAACGCCAAGGACGGCTCCAACATATCACCGACTTCTCACGCCTTCCCACACGCAAGCCGTCGCCATGATACGCCAGATCCCGAAAGTGAGACGGATGAGGAGACGCCAGCGCCGTGTGCAACACCATCCATCTATTCGGCCGCCCCAAATCGCACCGTTTCAGTCGTAAGTCATTCATGTCACATTATCCCCTTTTGAACCAACCACTTTACGTCGCATGTGTCAATCGGTGACACAATTATTATAATCCATATGCCCGTCTCGCACGCTGATCACGTCTGGGTCCAGCCCGAATCAATACCGACGGGGCTCGATCGGTCGGGTCCTCGCGTGCGATTTCGATCTCGTGTGCGCATATCGGCAGGTCGACGGCGGCGACGTTCTGAAGGGCTCTCCTCGGATGGGACCTCCATTTCTGGCTCCCCATCCTCTTCGATCTCGGCTCCGTTGCGGACAAGTTATACGGGCGGAAACGGCTGGGGCTCGTTGGGCACTAGAGTAAGTAATTTGACAGCGCCAGCCGTGTTGCACCCACCCAGCCGAGGTGAGTATGCCAACGGTGGCAAGACGAGTGCCGGTAGGATCCGGGATAGGGATGCGTGGAGACAATGTCCCCAAGTATTTCTCGACGGTGATGTTGATGAACACACGCACCTCATGACGGCCGCTACGACGCCATTTTCCTACTTCGGGAATCGGTATGCGTATGATCCTTATCGTGACGACGGGGAACGTGAGCAGCGGTGGAGGGAGCAGCTGATCGATGAGGCCTTTGGAAAATGGCCAGCAAGGCTTCTTAACCAACATGTAGGTTTCCCATACATTTAGTGATAGGTCACTCAAGGCTGTTGCTTCAGTGGTGGTGGTGGCATCTAGAGCCCGTCATATGTTGTTTATGTTACTCAGACGAGGAAGAATGATATCTGGACTTTTGTTAATATGCACAATTCGAACCTTTTACAGCATTTGTTGTATCATGTCGCATAAATATTCCAATGGACTCTAACAACCGTTCTATGATGTGGTCTAAAGCAACTAGGGTCAATGCTTGGGAATCACCATGGTGGGGGGAAGAGTCGTGATGGGAGGAAGCAACCCCGCTGCGGTCTTACGGGCGTTCTGGATCAGAAGTTGATCCATGACAACGAGGGCCGCCATTGATTCGACAATGGGAACAGCACGAGGCACAACGCAAGGGTCATGCCGGCCACGAGCGGCCAAAGTCCCTGGAGTTCCATCATACTGTGCGGTGTTTTGCGCCTGTGAAATGGTAGCCGGAGATTTGAATCCGATCCTGAACCAAGGTGATCCTCAGATGGGCTGACCCGCTTTGTCAGGAAATTGAATGATGAAGGGGACTTGCCTGAAGTAAATGTGCTCGCCGTTGGTAATCCCGCCCTGGATCCCTCCGCTCCAGTTGGTTGAAGTTCCGAGCTTACCATCTTTGAGTACAAAGGGGTCGTTATGCTTACTTCCGGGGATTTCGGTGCCTTTGAATCCAGATCCGACTTCAAAGGCTTTGGTAGCGGGAATAGAGAGCATCGCATGCGCCAATTTGGCTTCGAACTTGTCAAAGACGGGCTCTCCCAATCCCGATGGAACGTTACGAATCACGCAGGTTACTGTTCCTCCAATGGAGTCTTGTACTTCTTTGGCACGGATGATGCGCTTGCCGAAAGAATAAAAGAAAATGAGGTAAGATTACTCGGACAGTTGGCACGATACACCCACCCTGGTCATCCGTTCAGCCGTTTCGGGGTGAGGGCAACGTGTGGGATGCCTGTCGACCCCTTCACGGGTAATGGTCGCCAGAAGCTGTAGGAACTCGGGGGAAGAGGCATTTTCAACGTCTTCGTCGTCTTCGTCACCATCCGGAGTCAAAGATGGCGATGTAATGGTGGTCGGTAGATGAATCTTCCCCACGGAGGAAACAAACGCGACTATCTCAATGCCGTAAACGAGTTTCAGGTACTTTTCAGCGATTGCACCAGCTGCAACGCGGCCTGTACATAGCAGGCTGTGAGCAATGGAGACAGGACAACGGAAGATCGAATTCACCGATGGTCTCGCGAGCACTGCTACGACCACCTCCACTGCTCGCTTTAATGCCGTATTTCTCAAGGTAGGTGTAGTCAGCGTGACTGGGACGGGGGTAGAGATCTGTTTCGGAGTAGTCTTTTGGGCGCTGATCCTCGTTCTTGACAAGGAGTCCGATCGGTGTTCCGAGGGTCACACCGTGTTCGATTCCGGACTGGACATGAACCAGATCTTTTTCGTCTCTCTGCGGATTTGAACTGTGAGAACACGGGACGGAGATAAAACGAGAGACGTGCGGGAGTGGTCAGATTGCTCTGGCCTGGTCTTCTTCGGCTGAGCTGAACTTGGATGTCCGCGGCAGACAATCCAAGGCCCTGGCACTGATCAGGCGAAGGATCAACGAGCGATGCACGGACCATACCGGAGGACATCCATCGATGATGGCACCAACGGAAGCACAATGACTTTCCCCGAAAGTAGTGACGCGGAAGAGAGATCCAAAGGTCGACATGACAAACTGTTGAGAGAGTGGTGATGAGAGATAAACGGCGAGATGTGGTCAGAGGCGCGGACCTTTATAACCGCACAAGTCCCTTGGTGTTACCGGGCGGGGCGGCGCAAGGCGGTACTCGAGGCGATGTGGGTATGAGTCAAGCTAGTACGACTGACAAAGGACGTGCAGAGCCCTGCTTGAGCTTGAAGCTTGAGGTTTGGTGGCCGTTGGGAGGACAGATATGTCTGCGCGATCTCGTGGGAATAGCACACATCACTCGGTCCTCGTCCTTATTCACTTGCTACATTCACCACAACCGACCATGTCTGCAAACGGCTCAGTCTCCGGCGCAGTAGCTTCTGGATCGAGGTCGCGCCCACAGGCAAGAAAGAAGCCCAACGACGACGCGGCTTACTTTGGACCACCGACCGCGTCCAAAAGACAAGCGGCGGACAGGGCGGAGGGAGAGCCACGGGTCAAGAGAAAACGCGCGGAACCACTCAGAAAAGCGGACAGGTCAGGCGTCAGCGTAGATGCAGAAGAAGAAAAGTCAAGTGTACGTTCCGTTTGCACCCAGGTCTGTCGTCCGACTCATGCCATGTTCAGATCGACTTCAGAAGCTTACCCATCGCCACTCTCCATCGGTATATCTCTCACTTCAACATCATACCCCTCATAAACCCCTCGCCGCTCATACTTGCCGACCCACCCACTCCGGCATTCCTCCTAGAACCCATGCCTCACACTGCTCGGGCCCTCAGCCCCCTCGTCATCCCCACACCTGCGAATCGCCCACGGAGGGATCCAAAAGACCCGAGCCGGAGGCGTAGCTCGCGTCTCTTGGAGGAAAATGAGACACGCACGCCAATACTGTCTGACGTGGCGGAGGTCCATACATTATTGGCAACCTTGGCTGAGAAACACTTTCAGGACTACGTGGTCAACGAGATCGACACGCTGGCCTCTTTTATGGTCAAGACAAAATGCGAATGACGTGCTTGATAGACTTGCGCCGGACGCTGTTCCACCGTATTCTGTGTTGTCATTTTCACTCCACTCAATGTACTCTCTTGCACTCTTGTCCTCGTTCCATGTGATGAAATTTGTCCACAGCCGAGTTGGTTCGAGAACTTGGTCGTTTTTCTCCACCGCTGTCCAAATCTTATCAGAGAAATGGATGCTGACTAACCGATCCCAGAAAGGCAAACAGTAAAAATCGTGGACATGTGCAAGTCAGTGAGATTTATGGAGGCATTTGGGCTATTGTCCTGCGTGCAAAGTATTCATTCTGGCTGCGGCCCTGTGGATATGCATTGTGTAGCACGTCAGCCCATAAAGACGTGATGGTGTGTGGCTTCCATAGCTATTCTTGGCCGCTCACTTCTCCGCACAGGGAACACCGTCAGGTGTTTGCTCCTATGAACGCATCCTGTTCATCTACGGTTGCGTCCCTTGCAACCCGTCCTGTGACTTTATGAACTTTGCGATTCGTAGCACCAATGAATGACGCACGGCCAATGCCAGCCATCAATATTCAATCATCTGGCTGGTGGACCGATCGGGCTTCCTGCAAGCAGGTTCAATTGACGGCGATGAAGTGGCAAATGTAAAGGGGCTGGCCGTGCCAATTCAGAATCTCAAGCGAGCACGAACACGCTGAGTGCACCAACATCAGATTCTACTTGCGGTTCAAGTGACGGAATCCCTGAGATGTCGAGTTACAGATACCCCTATTTTGCACGTCCTTATCTGGTTGAATTTGATTTTTTTTTCAGCCCTCGACCCCACGGCCGCTACCAAGGACTTCGAAGAACGAGGATAACATCATTTTTTTTATTGAACGGGTCACTTGACTGGCTTCGTTGAACAAGATTCTAGTGGCGGACCACAAATCGCTGATGGATCTTGCACTTGCTTCCATTTTCCCGCCACAAATTCCCCGTTGGCGAAGTCCTCGAATACCAAGAACATTGACGCGATCCCTCCCAATCAAGCCTCCTTGATATTACTAGTTAATGAACGCAGTTGCCTATTTCACGAATGCGCCACAGTATGTACTTGTTGATATCACGGAAATTTAATGCGGTCTCGAGTCGAAGAGGTTCTCCAACTCTAACTACGTTTACTTCTAACCGAACTTGCTTTTCTCAGTCACGACAGGATTATGCCCTTGTCTCGCCGGATAAACGCCCCCTGAGCGTATCACGTATACTGATTCGATAATCGGCACTGCTGCAGACCCTACTGGGATAAGTTTCAAATTGCGGAGTCACGCGGATCTCTGAACGATGATATGTACGTACGTTTATCCCATCGTGCCATACAGTATGCACGCCAACCATTGTTTGCGATTAGTGACCATCCAGCTAGTGGCGATGGCTGTTATGACACCATTGATGCGGCGCGATCGTAACCAATGAGAGAACGGTGATGTGAACAAGAATGCGACCAGGTTCAGGGTAAAACACCGCTGCTTCCCATGCATAAACACTAGTCCGGACTGTCACCGAGGGACAGCGTGTCGTCCGTGTGCGTGTGGGAGGGAAGCAGCAGCGTATTCCCCATGCGCGGATCCTACACCGATCGGTTCACGTCGCCACCATCGGTTTATCCCTAGACCAAGACATATTGTTTATTTTGTTTTGCCTTGATTCCTGCTTATCGTTTTCATTTCATTTCCGAAAGTCGACGTAGCTGTCATGTGGTCGGGTGATTTATATTTCACGTCACGAACCTTGAATGCCCTCCCAGACGTAAGTTTGACGTGCCACGAGCGATAGGCCACGGCAAGCTATTACCGGTTTGATCCCTCGTCCTGCGTCTTTGCCTCAAAAAGGCGAGATGTGACGTGTCATCGTGATAAAAAAAGCCCCAGTGACGATGCTATTCGTGGGCCGTGTACTCGTGAGGTTATGAGCCCCGAATAGCAGATGCCACCCGACGGATTGGATCGCGTCCCCTAATTGGTCCAGCGCAACCACTGCACCCATGATATCAATATGCCACACAGCGCCAACCCCTCGTTTTGCGATCGGACGTCGGAAGGTGACTTGAATGAAGATCAATGCAATACCGCTTGTGGGGGAGGGTGCACCGATCGAGGGGCCCTCTGACAACCAATATAATTAAAACAGGGGGGCGTGTGTGGTGCGGCGAGCAATCGCCATCCTACACCTCCCGTGCCTTGTATCACGGAGACTCAGGCCCATCAGGTTTCGTCAGGTGGCATGATCGGGAGCACGCGTTCCAAAACGCGCACAACACGGGAAAACGGCGTTGAACACATTCCGCGATGCCATATGCGTAGTGGGCTACTGATGGCCGGGGTGGTCCGTGTGCTCATGATCGATTGATCATAGAATGATCAAGTCTGACGCGACCGCCCACCCGGCGCAGCTTCTTGATAGAAATTTCGGTGAAAGGCTGATAAGGCGTCTCTCATTCGGTCAGATCTCAGATGGGGACCTCCTCCTGGTGGGTTCGCCGATGTCATCGAAACACGTCAAAAACATGAGGGAAACGACTCGATCAAGTACTACCGTCGATGGCCGGCTCCTGCATTTTAGCGTTTGCTGCCGAGCTACTGCGAGCACACGTTTTCGTTTGCCCTGGTCGCGAAGCACCCCAACCCTTGCGGGAAATCCACAGCAGAAATGCATTGCGACCGATCAGGACCCAGCTGGGTAATGATGGTATGATTGGGGACAGGTCGGCGACGCGCAAAACGCGATTGCCCGGGTGACCATTCCTGTTCCGCACAATCGGCGACAGACGGCTTCCATGTACTCTAGTAAAGTTGGGCATGGGGCTGATGAGGGATATGATAGACGCTGCATGTGAAATCCGAATATATATAGATTGGTGCTAGGTTGGCAAACTTTCCTGGATCTTGGTTTGATAGGGCAGATATCTGGGCCAGGGATCTGTGAGACACAGCAACCCATAATTGTCGACTGCGCTGCTGCGGCTCACCGTGCCGCCCGCCAATTCCTCCGAGATAAACCGGCACCGAGATAGCGAAGGAGGCAATTGTTTGTGTCAGAGGCATGTGCGACGCAGTTACATCATAGCCCCGGGGGCCGCGTTCGAGGCCGCTGCTGGACCTTTGCGTCAATCCGTGAAATGGACACCTCTACCAAACATGGGTTGATCAGGAATGCAAACCCCGCAGTTTGGGGGACTTTTTCAAGATCTAGGTCGATCCGATTCCGAAGCGCTGTGTAAGAGTGCACCAAACGAGTGGGTTCATTCTGGAAGCGGCGGAGATTCGCATCCCGACACCGCGCAGCGAATGCACCCACTGCACGTGCGACCAAATCAAGCCAACCTGTACCGTTCCCAGGGTGCACTTTTGCTCTCAGGCCCCTTGGAACTTCGCATGCAAAGTGTCGTCAGCCGAGAGTGAGTACTAGCCCAAACGCAAAACACACGCCAAGTGATCACCGACTTCCATTCGTGTGACTCACATCAATAAATAAGGCGGGTCACGAAACCGACGAGTCCATGTCAGTACTAGGTCTCTTTTCCAAAATCCCGTCCACGATACCAAATTCGAGGGCTTCTCGGGCTTGAAACAACGTGAACGTGATGACAAATGACACTGATCAGTAGAGCCTTACCCGTCATGAAGTAATCACGTTCTAGCGCCCTTTCTGAGAAAAGCTTAGTCGAGAGCAGTCAGACGAATAGGGACCGCATACCAAAACGCTCCAGCCCTGATGCCTCGCTTTCGCTTTCTTTAGCACAATGTCGCTGATATATTCCCGTAAGTAGTTGTCGCACGCGAAGAATTTCCCTGGCATGGATTGCTATATCGGAAGCTTGCCCAGAAGCCCCACCGGACGGTTCTAGACACGGAAATAAGTTTGATGAGAAATCAGTACCAGCTTTGGGGCGTACGATGAATCATGATGCTGGAATTTGGAAGACAGTGACGTTTCCCCTTTTCACCTGCTGGGTACTCAATTATGATCCAAGAACCTTTTAAGACACGGACCTGCGGCGAGCAGCAAGGAACCCATGGAACACGCCTGCCCAACGCAGTAAGTATGTATAGGTGACGAAACGTACTGGCAATCAGCGGAATGAGCTATTTCTCTCCAGAATAGCTTGAATCGCGAAACAAACCTGCATCTGTGAACGCGTCAAACCAAGTCCTTGAGAGGAAAGCGTTGACGTTTACAGTGTCATAAATGGCCAAACCTGCAGTCACGCTTCCACCCGGAGAGTTGATGTAAAAGTGGATTGGTTTCGATGTTTCTTCGGCTTCCAGAAAGAGCAGCTGGGCCACGACCAATGCTGAGTCCGTGTCTCTGATCTAAGGGTTCCATAGTACGGTGGATATTAGCCCGCGGAGACCAAGTCGAGTCAACCTTACTGGACCATATAGCATGATCACTCGTTCACGCAGAAGTCGAGAAAATATATCATATGATCGCTCACCACGGCCCTGAATGTGCAAGTCCAGATGTGAAATATTCTGTGCGCGAAAGCTGCACTCACAGTTTGCTCAATCACAATGGGCACGAGGTTTGCTGACGGAGCGTTCCAGTTGGTGGCAAGGGGATGAAAACGGCGACTCGATTGCCTGGCCCATTGCTTGCTGGCTGTTCTCCACGCGTTCCTAAGCATTGTGGGCGAACTTGGGGCTTTATGACGGGGAAAGTCAAGGCTGGTGCGGCGTGCTTATTGGCCACGTGATTTGGTACGCGCAGAAAGTTCAATGTGCGCGCCTCTGACAGCGACACGCTACACGACACGCCTGCACACGACGTGTACGAGGTGTGCCACACATTTTCTACTGTTTTGAGCTCAGAACCAACGATTTTCAGGCCACGAGCGCGATGGACGCGCACCAGAGGTCAAAGGAGGCACCCATGGATTTTCAATTTACGTCTCGTCCTTCCAGCGGCGCGAAGCCAGTTTGGGCATCTGCTGACGATTCGAACTCGCCTCGAAAACGTACGTTTCCATGTCCCTCATGCATGTCTGCGCATCCCAAGCGATGACTCCCCAGGCCCTTTCAATGACCTAAACCCCGCATCTCCTGCACTCCCCACATCTCCCTTCACTCCCATGTTTGGTGAAAACCGTAATGTTCCTTTCATCTTCCAGAGTCCCCCACCACAAACGCATGCTCCATATCCGTGGGCACCACCGCCGAGCTTCTCTCCCGAAAAAGCGTTCCCTCGACCCGCGTTCCCAGAGCTTCGCGATGTGGACATGTCCGACTTGAGTCCCCCGAAAATGGAGGAAGGCGAAAAGGAAAATGGTAGAGCCGTGGCGACGGGTGCCCTTAGACGGGTATACAGATTACGACAAAAGTCACGCGCTAGGTCTCGTTCCGGGAGGAATGACGAAGATCCGGGACAAGCGAGCGAGGATGACAGTGAGGACGACGAACTTTCCAGGCCCCTGACGCGGAATACGTCACATCACTACACCCTCAACATGCCTTCCATGCCAGCACCTCAGTCTGACACCCCATATATACTGCTCGGGTGAGCTCGTGTACATATATGTGGAGCTGATGGGATCTAACCAGGCATAGCTATCTCCAGTTCTTTTTCAACCTGGCACTTGTACTGGTGTTCCTGTACTTGGTCGTGCAATTCATACTAACAGTTCAGCGTGACGTTGAGCATCGAATCTCGGAATATTCCATGGGTATGTTCCTATATCAACAGCTGCGATTGTGTACTACTTATTTGGGACGATATCAGATATCGTACAGGAAATCGGGGTTTGCGCCGCTCAATACAAGAACAACTACTGCGAGACTAACCAAATTCCCGCGATGACACATCAATGCGCTGCTTGGGAAACCTGCATGAATCGCGATCCAACCACAGTTGGCAGAGCGCGTATTGGCGCTGAGCTTATTGCCGAAGTCGTAAATGGCTTCGTTGAACCCATCAGCTGGAAGACGCTAGTAAGTGTTTTGCTGTGACGAACGTTCTCATCGCTTTACAGGACTGTATTGACCGGCGGGCATAGGTGTTCTCGTTGACGTCACTCTCGTTTCTGACACTGTTTGTCAACACATTGTTATCGTTATATCGGTCACGTCATCAGCCAGCATCCTCGCCAACTTCTTCGTATCCCGTCGCGCCGGCTCCATCGTTCCAACAGCCTTATCTCCCACTGCAGCCAAATTTGGGGATGTACCCAAAGGGCAAGGTGGATGCTTCGCCGGAAGATGCACCTCGCCGAAGGCGGTTGGAAGGCGGGCAGGCAATCAAAGTGAAATGACATGCCCTAACTGCACACTTAGCCACTCGGATCACAAGGACAGCCCCATAGAAGTCTATTGTCCATGCCATTGTTGAACCTTGACCCGGCCGCATCAAATCATATAGCCCTCTTGGGAATTAAATGATCCAGAGTCACATTGCCTTGCAAAGTTCAAAGTTCATCCCGACACTGCAAGTTAATGATCTTTCATAACTTTGTTGACGAGACGGGATAATTTATGCGTTCCACTTGGCAAGCAGTGTCTCCGTGGTCGACGGGGCGGCATTCCTGAGATATGATATATGAAGAATGAATTACTCCGCGGCCGATTATCTGCGACGAGGCAACAGCCAATGCGGTGGCGTGTTTCGAGAAGACACACCTACTGATGGGGTGGCGCGGTGAGTTTGGGGGTTATCATTCAGGGGACGCGATATATAACGCTTGAGTGAAACCATTGCAGACACGTTGGGTGTCAGATGGTATGCCAACTGCCAAGTTCACGTCGCATCGCCAAGCATGATCATCTTCTGAGCAAGCCACACAATGACGCACCTTGTCAGCCCCTGTCATTTGCGACGTCCGCATGGCAGCCGATAAGGCACGGGGATGAACCCGAACGGAGGGCTACCAAAGGGGCCGCCTGCCAGAGAATGACGGAATACTGCGGACAGCGCGATTATGAGGGTGAGATGATGAGCTGTCCAACACCTCGAAGCAACTTGATATGTATGATCGGCCTTTTCTTTGCTGCCCGACGTGTCCTCCGAATTGAGATCCGGAAGCAGGAGGGCGCAGGGCGGGACTTGCGAACGGATCTCGCCGAGGAGACACGTTCGAGCGGCGTTAGAGTCATTCTACTGCGGCGACTGCCAAGTTGGTGTTTCATGCGACGCAGTGTCCTCCTGAACAACATCTACTGCGATGCAACTTTGACGTGCTTGACATACAATGGCGATGTTGCCAACGGGTCGCTCTGTCCGAGTCTGCGCACCAGGAACAAGCGGGCCTTGACACCATCACTTACGGTTGCTCTGATCTCTCTTTTTTTTTTCTTTATTTAAAGAGCCAAGTCCAAGGCACGGCGGAGGGCCAGAGGGAATTCCAGGAGAGCAATCATCAAATTCTAGAAATCTTGAACCTGTCACTGCATCAATCGGGCATGTCATTGGATTTGGTGTTGTGGGGGTCCCATACATGTGGCCCGCTAGTTGCCGCAAGGGAGAGCTTGGCAAGCACCGGAAAGTCCGGGATGTGATCCAGTGTGTGGATTATTTTCCTTTCTCTTGTGAAGCACCAGAAACACTCGTGGTAAATAGATCTCGGTATCTTGACAAGCCCCATATGGCACTGCGACAGCAAACTTCTGTTCGACTTGTACAAGGTTCTGTTCTCCCTGATTGAGCATGATGCCCCCAACAGTTTCGTTCCCAGATCCACGTTCCGTGAGATGCGGCGATAGCCATGGTGAGTTACCAGATAAATAGTACATGGGACGTGGCACTCTCGCACAGTGGCCATAAAAACAGTGATATTTGGTACCAGATGAACAATGATGTACAAGTAGAAGCTCCCACCGAGCGATCCTCCAATGAAGTTTAGGCCTGGACAGCCAGCGAAACATGACAAGATTCTCGCGGACCTGCCCACATGCCAACGCTATTTGCCAGTTTTCGTTGCACGAACCACGGCTTCGGTAGTAGCCTTTTGCTCGTCGTTTTTCTGAAGAGAGAAATCGCCCACGTCAGTCATCATGAGCCATGTCTGCTGTTTG
The DNA here is from genome assembly GCA_038094595.1 of Pulveroboletus aff. annulatus. Taxonomy (NCBI): domain Eukaryota; kingdom Fungi; phylum Basidiomycota; class Agaricomycetes; order Boletales; family Boletaceae; genus Pulveroboletus; species Pulveroboletus aff. annulatus. The sequence goes on along the minus strand of JBBPTX010000023.1, from coordinate 28,044 downwards.
TCGTGCCTTTTGCTTTGCGCGCAGAATCTCAGCGTCACTGCATGAAAATGGCCCAAGTGAGAGAGAAGAAGGGGAAGAGCCATATCCGTTTATGCTTACGCCTCCTTACGTTTGGCTAGGCTGGCATTACTCTCCTTGGGCTTGGACTTGTTCGACGCTGCTTGCTTCTTGGCCGCCCGCGCGCGGTCCATCTCTCGTTGGTTTCCTCCTGATCTGAAATCAGCACCAAATTGTTGCTGTGGTGCTCGACAGGGACCTACGGGTCATGGCGTGGCCCAGGGTGGGGTTGGTGATCACTTGTCGGACGCGACGTTGGGAGGAGGAGATGGGGGGATGATAGACAAACACGACCAAACAAATTGCACTGCGGGCCCAGTTCGGAACGCTGAATTGAAACCGGCCAAGGCTTGGACCTGTCGTGGGATCTTGAGCGCTCGAGAGATCCCCTAGCGTGGATTTAGAATCCCCTTGGTTTTTGGCGCGGCATGAGATGAATCTTCTTACCCTGTCCTCTTTCAGGTCGGTTATCAAGAAAACGGTTTCGGACATGGTCGGCGCGATACGTACTTATTCATGGCTGCCGTTGACGTGTTCCCAGCGTACGAAAGGTATGTATTCCCCGGAACAATCTTTACGACCCTTGACAGGTGGAGATCGGTGATTGATCTCCCTTCACGGAGACACAGTGGGCTCGGTTTATACTATGGACCAGTGGCGCATCTTTCTCATCTTGTGTTGTTCTTTGCGGCGCTGACACTGGCAGTGGCTTGACGAGCGACGTGTCATATTGCTCCAAACAGCCATATATAAGCCCTGTGGGTACATTGTAAAACGTTGTAATGCCACTGCAAATACGTCCACTCTGACGTATACAGCCGCCGGGTGGTTGTTTCAATTATCGAGGTGGAGGCTCTTTACTAGCACGGGGCGACTAGTGGCGCGGAGAACGACCCTAGTCGTCGATTTCCTTTTGGGATGTGAGCGTAGCCGAAAGGAGAGTTGTCAAGCGATGACGTTACAACGTTTCTTCGCAGCTGAGAAGTGCTCGACGCAACGTGGGCCCGCATCTGCCATGGATACAGTCGAGTTTCCCGCGGAGATCGTTGTCCGCCTGGTCTTGCTCGGGAGCATTCCGATGCCATTAGCCGCGCCGTATCCCCATCATGGTACATAGTATCTCCGTGCCCAAGACACGACGCGGATGCGCGTTTGCCAGCTTCAATCTTGCATTGGCAGGCCCCTTAATTTCTTTTTCTTTTTCCATCGTGGCTGTCCAACGAGGGTCAGCATCAGCCGATAACGTTCTTTGGGGTTTCCACATGGCGCCGTATCAGGGCGTATCTGGATCCATTTTTAGAGACGTCCGATATCCTCCGAGGTGCTGTCACCACCGGGCCGGATAGTCCTGACGATCCCTTCGCGAACGTGCTGAATTAGACAGGTGTGCGGCTGAGTCTGCTCCGCATGGGGGATCATTAATCCGTGCCCTCAGGGCTATCGGATGGCACCTGATGCTACTAGCCGGATGGCAATGGTGATGCGTGATCACAGGATCTCGGCGCCCACTTGGTCATATGAAGCTTCCGACGACGCTGCATCGCACCGACCGTCGCGGAACAACGCATTCTGTTGGAAATCGCGTTGATGCGGTATTCATTTGACCGCATCGAGATTCGACGCGGGCAGCGAAGCGAATATGCAGACGTGTCACATCAAAGTAGAACACACAAGACCGCATCGGGTTTGGCAAGTGCCGGTCGTTAAGCGTCTCGGTGCAAAAAATGGAAGCAGTGACCAAGGGTATGCTGACCTAATTGCATAACCCAAATGCACTCTGACGAATTTGGTGAGTTGATACCGACCACCTGTCCAGGGCTCGGCGCAGGTTCGACGGGGATCTGCGAGGGTGTGATTTGAACTTGTGGTGCGTGCTAGGCTAGGCAGGGCAAAGGCTTTGTCTCGGTGACAGGGCGAGACAAGGGACGACGAGTGCCAGACCTAAAGGCCATTAGACCGAGAATGCACATAGTCAGTGATCGAAAATTCGCAATGGAATCGTATTGATACTACGACGCACACTCGCAGGGATGACAGACAAAGTCCGCGCGTGACTCCACCCAAAGCGTTTTGTCTCGCACTTGGAGTGGCGGAGTGCGAAAAAAATGTTTCATTTGAGTACTATGGTTATTCGGGATGAAAAGACAGGGGATAGCGCACACGTTACGCAGGGCTGATATGCGAGATTCACGGACTAGGGAGTGGGCTAGCAAAAATTCGGCACCCACAAATTTGCATTCCGATAGGGTGATTAATTTTACCGGGCGAATGGACGGCTGGCCAAGAAAGGGATAGCACGCGTACCTTGTTGGGTTGAACGGCAATTTAGCACGATCAGTTACCGAATACGGCATGCGCGGACCCTAGAAACAAGTCATTCTTTCCAAATGCGATCGCGAGAAAAAGATGGCCCAGACAGCAGATATTTTGATCAAAGGAAGCTTGAAACCGGCAGTTCGGTAGCCGCTCGATTGTCAGGAGGCGAAGTTATCGCCTCCGAGATCTCACCCTTGCCAGCAGCTTGTGCTGTAATGGTTCCGAACGGTTCGCTCGGCAATGCGCGCATTAGGACATGGCCATGTTGTGATTGGAAGAGCGCGAGTATGCTTGCGGGTGGGTTGGACTTCGTGTGGTGATCCACACGGATGGGATCCAGAAGCGAGGACTTGGCGGCGTTGAAAAAGGGGTTGCCGTTAAACTCTTTAACTCACGGTCTGCCAGGATTGGATAAGCTTGCATGTGTGCGCGGACATGCTGTGGCAGCGAAAAGAGAAGTTGCCGCGACGGACAACGGCAACGTGGCCCCAAATGGGCAAGCAGGCACGCGGCTATTTGGAGACACGAAAGATGTCATAAATCGGTGCATATTCAAATCAGACGTTCAACGCGAGATCGATCTCAGATCTGTCACCCGCCTGCTTGATCGTCTTTGATCGTGCGACTGGGGTGTAAAGGGCCCTGATCTCCCCTCTCCCGCACGGTTTTTTTCATATATATATCACCACCCGCCTGTGTTTGACAGCTTTCCCTCTCCCACCTCCACACAAGTGCCCTCCATGTCCCACCGCCACGTTCCCCGTCAACCCGACCGGGACGTCCGCATGCACGAGCCTCATCCGCACCCCCTCATCACACATCCCCCCCATCCCCCCCCACCCCATCTCAACGGCGCCTCTGCTACACTCCCCTCAACCCCCGCCAGCTTATCGAACGGCTCAGCTCACCCCCATCCACCCGCGAACCAGATCGTCTCTCCCGTTGTCGTGCCGAATCCACCGCCTCCCAATGGCGTTGCTCCCGCGCCCTCCACCGTCATTCATAAACTCGCGGTTGCCAATGAGCAAACGTGGCTTCTCATTGGTGCGTCAGGTGCTGCATTTATCCGGCTGTGTTAACACCGCATGTGTTTTCCCAGGCCGCGTTGCGGAGCAAATGGGTGATCTCGAACACGCCATCACAGCATATGAAAATGCCTTGCGGCATAATCCGATTTCCCTGTCAGGGCTAACCCAAGTTGCGGGAATCGCTCGGATCAGAGAAAACTACCCAAAGGTAGGCCTGTTTTACCCGAGGAGGTCCGTCGTGGTGGCCGCCGTCTTGTTCCTTTTTTTTTTTGTCTCTTCTATCGCCAGATCCAGATCTTGATCCTCACGTGTCACTTGTTTTCCCTTTTAGGCCATCGAATACTTCCAGCGCGTGCTTCAACTCCAAGAAGACAACGGCGAAGTTTGGAGTGCCCTCGGTCGGTCCCCTTCTATCTTGTCTCACCCCGCGTTCAACGCCCGCTTTAGGCCACTGCTACCTTATGCAGGATGACCTCCAAAAGGCTTACTCGGCCTACCAACAAGCGCTCTATTTGTTACCAAACCCAAAGGTATATCCCCGTTGCCGACCTACGTACAATGTGTCACGTCTTTCCCTGTAGGAGGATCCCAAACTCTGGTATGGTATCGGCATACTCTACGACCGATACGGCTCTCTCGACCATGCCGAAGAAGCATTTGCATCCGTTCTCAAGATGGACAAAGGTTGGTCCTCGTCGCCCTTTCCTTGGGGACTTTTATGAACTCATTTAGTAGAGCTAGACTTTGACAAGGCAAATGAAATCCTTTTCCGCCTCGGCATCATTTACAAACAACAAGGCAAATACGACGAGTCCTTGTCCTGCTTCGATCGTATTCTTCGAAACCCTCCCAGCCCCCTCGCCCATGCCGATATCTGGTTCCAGATCGGCCATGTGTACGAACAGCAGAAAGACGTACGTGTGCTCTTGTCATGACGATGGTCATCTGATGGACACTGGTTCCCATCCAGCATGTTCGCGCCAAGGACGCGTACGAGCGTGTCGTTGCTGACAACCCGGGACATGCCAAAGTCCTCCAGCAGCTTGGCTGGCTGTATCATCAGGACGGATCATCCTTCCAGAACCAAGAGCTCGCAATACAATATCTTACCAAGAGCCTGGAAGCCGGCACGTTCCTTCTTTTCATGTCCCGAGTCCCACTCACTCTGCTTCGTAGACCCCTCCGATGCCCAAAGTTGGTATCTCCTCGGTCGTGCTTACATGGCTGGCCAAAAGTACAACAAGGCGTATGAAGCATATCAGCAGGCTGTTTATCGCGACGGACGCAACCCGACATTCTGGTGCTCCATTGGGGTACTTTACTTCCAGATCAATCAATTCCGCGATGCACTTGACGCGTATTCCCGTGCTATTCGCATCAACCCATACATCTCCGAGGTGTGGTTCGACTTGGGCAGTCTCTACGAGAGCTGCAATAACCAGATTTCGGATGCTATTGACGCCTATGCGCGAGCAAGCGAGCTCGATCCTAGCAACCATGTAATATCACAACGCTTGCAGTTGTTGAAGAACGCGCAAGCAACAGGAGGACAGTTGCCTGCCGCACCTGGTCCTCAAGACGTCCATCCGACAGCGTATGCGAGCGCCGTCGTTCCGCCTCCCGGTCTCACCGGCCCCCCACTCCTCCTTCAGTCCACCTCCACCTCGAGCGCATCCCGTCCCTTGTTTAGATCCGATTCCCGTGGACCATCGAATGGGGACAATGTCCACCTACCGCCCCCACCAGCTCCGGTTGGTGGCCGATCATCGCCCGGGCCCTTTAGAGGTGGGCCACCGCCACCCGTCGTGCTGGACGAGTCGCGTCATCTCCCATCACATACACCCCTCGCTCCCATGGATGTGGACCGCCCCCCACACCATCGTGACTTTGCTGGGCCTCGTGAGGCACCGACACGCGGTCCGGCTGGTCATCAAAACTTGCTGTTGCACCACCCTGTTCCTCAGCCTCAGGTTCCGACTGAGGAGCTACGTTCTGCTGCACATGTGTCAACCGGGCATGGCCAGGAGTACTTCAATCGTCCTATGCGCGCTCCATCCACCTCCGCTTCCCCGCCACCTATTCCGCGCAACCGCTCCCCTGGACCCGGTTTCCAGCCCTATCCTCATTCAAGTCGCCAACCAGTCGGTCCTGCTGCACAGGCTGGACCGCGGTCTCCATATTCGCGGGAGCCCTTGCGCCAGAGTGAGCGTGAAATGCCATGGGAGCGTCGTGGTCCCCCACCAGAGCACCATCGTGATTGGGAGCGACCTCGTCCAGAGCACCCGGGACACCACTCACAGCAGCCCTACTATTCGACTCGCTCTCCCGGTCCTCACCACCGTGGCGCAAGCCCTATGGAGACCTCGCCACGTTCTGCCCACCCTACAACTCACCATCCCCGCGCGTTCTGGGACTCGAAGCCGCCGAGTGGTCCCCCTCATGCCCGTTCTCCTCCACCTGGACCCGCACCACCTCCTGAAAATGGACACTGGCGATACGATCCGGCACGCTTCGACGCACGCGAGACCCCGAGGCAAGCAGAAGGAGTAGTGGAGCAGCGCCGACAATCGATCACGATGGCCACCTCGCCGGAGAGTGTTTCCCGCGTCCCTCTTCACACGACGGGCACGAACAGCATGCGCATCTCTGAGTCCCCCAACTCGACACCTGCGCCAGATGGGAAGGATCGGAGGAGAAAGCAGACCAAGGAAAAGGATTCAGACACGCAGAGCGCGTCGGGATCTATCCCAGACCTGCCGAAGAAGGAACGCAAAAAGCGTCAGCGGCGGACAAAGGAGGAGCAGTCTGCTACCTTGTCGGCTTCGTTCAAGGTTGGGTCCTTTTCTGCCAAGGAGGGACAGGATGCATCGAGTTCAAACGGTTCTAGCAGTCGCTCTCTGCAGCCTTCGCCGACAACTGCCACACCTCGTCCTCCCTCACGTGTTGTGGATGAGGACTATGATGAGGGCGTTGCGGATGCACTTGTTGTACTCTCGCAGTCACACAGTGCCCCGATGCACTCTCCTACGTTGTCTAATGGTAGCAGGCACACAGCGACTTCCCCACGTCCAGGTATTTCTCACCGCGGGTCGGTTTCTACCTCTGGTAGTCGCCCTTCTCCTCCTGGCGGACCATCATCCCTAAAACGGCCATTGAGCCCTGGTGTGGACGAGTCAGACATGAAGCGCACGCGGATGGATCCCATAAAGCGTGGGCCAACGTCTCCTGCGGGACGACACACGCCTGTCCCTTCCTCTCGGCCTTCGCCCATCCCATTCCGAACGCAACCCGTCCCTCATTCTCCTGAATCTCGCCAGCACCCTGATGCTGGTCACGCATATCCTCCTAGTCCGCCTCCCATCGCAGTGTCTCTCCCTCCCCACCCACGCCCCATTGGTGTCGGGCACGGCTCTCACGCGACCTCGGCAACGATTGCGCTGCCTCCCATTGCGACACTGTCTCCCACGTCTACCGCACCTTCACCTACAGACGACCGAATGGCCATCGATCGTCGCTCACCATCGCCACCCCCGAGGGGAAAGTTGTCGGATGTGATGAATCCGGCTGCGGGATCTCCAAAGGCCCGACCTGTGGCATCGCCACCTCGTTTGCACGATAAGAAGGATCCCTCCCCTGCCTAATTTTTTCTTTATTTCTTGTGATATTATGACTGTGGGGCCTAGTGTCCTACTTGACGAAAACGATATGAAATATTGCCTAGTATTGTCTATTGCACAAAGACATCCACTTATGTATCACTGCACGTATGTATATGTACTCGCATCCTTTTTCTTATAGAATCGATTCAAGTTGTGGCATGTGTGGCACTTTTTTTCTCACGCTGACCCGACCTACGCAGGCACACGAATTTGGCAGCGCACCAGCACCTCCCATCACCTTCAACGTTGGGCACAGCCTTTGAGGCTTTACGCACACACGCTTTCTGCGCCATTCTACTCGTGGACTAGACAGCCCAGGTATCGCTCTATTGCGCAGACCAGAACTGACTACGTTGGTTAGTACTCTGCTTATGCATCCCGCCTGGTTATGACATCGGTCGAGCACGTTTCCATCGAACTTGCATCGTTGAACCGGTTGCCGTCATGGTCTGGAGACGAGGGTGGTGAGGCCGAGGTCGAGGTCGAGGAAGTGGGCGTTGGCGTGGCTCTGACCACACCCCACGACGACGACGAACATGTGGGCATCGCTGTGGTCGGACCGGATGACGAGCCAGGACCAAGCATCGACGACGTCCCCTGGAGGCCGGAGAATGACGGGAGGGTTGGGGACAGGGTTGGCGTGGGCTCTGTTGGCGCGTCGCAGGTTGCCACCGTGGCACGGCCGGAGGCTCTTGGGTCCCCAAGTCATTCCCACTCTCAGTCGCATTCCCATTCACATCCACGCTCGCATTCACGTTCTGTCTCGGGCTCTGCTTCTGGTTCGAATTCACGCTCGCGATCGCAGTCGTCGGTCAGGGAGGGAATGGAGATGGAATCGTCTGCGGCGACGTCGTGGACGCATGGGGAGGGCGGCGCAGGGGAACGGCCGAGTGGGGATAGCGGGTGCCGACCGAGCGACGAGATTCATTGTCGATCAGGCATGGATCGATCCATGTCGGAGTCCAAGGAAACGACGGAGGCGAAGAGAGGGAAAGGAGAAGTGGAAGAAGAGGAAGGGGGAAAGGGGGTGCCGAGAGAAGGGATTGAGGTGGTATCGCTGTTATCGCATCTGCATGGAGGGGTGGATGAAAGTGGGGAGAGTATGTCGAGGAAGGAAGAGGTGCTTGTGATGCAGGAAATGGATATAGGGGAGGAGTGGCATCCGCTACAGTACAACGGCAAGGCACGGCTACAAGACGACGAGAAGGTCGTGGGGGAGAAGGATGGGGAAGAAGACGGGGAAGAAGATGTGGGGTCTGCGCATACGCTGGAGAGAATGCGGGGGGGAAACCTGTCCCATGAAATGAGCGAGAAGGCACCGTCACGGTCGTTTGGGTCGTCCGGACGCAACACACGACATTTGCGCCTCGAGTTCAAGCGACCATCGCCGCAACCTTGGGAAGATATTGATCCGCCGATGGACAACAATGAGGTGTATAGTTCCGATTATTACTCGACGCTCAACTCGAAAAAATTTGGGGCAATGCAAAAGAGGTGGGTCATAGATTCTTCTCTTTTGCACACGATGACGTTAAGCGTGTTTTTTATCCATCATAGCCGTCGACGACCGTTGGTTCCACATTCGTCTTATTATTTTGGTCCACCACCACCTGGATCAGCATATGGCACTCCCCCAGTTGGCCAAATTGGTGTTCACCACCCACGTGAAGTAGTTCGTATTGAGCGGGATTATACAGGCGGCGAACTGATACAGTTCTCCCCTGTATTTCCCCTCGAATTAGAGGGACGGGTATGTGGCTCCTGGACTTACACGTGTATGAGGGCGGGCCGCTCATACGTGAATGTGGTTGGCAGATAACCCCGACGCAATTTCACCAAACGATCAATGATATCAACGAGATACTGATATCGGCTCACAGTATACGACATGCGTTTGTGGACAACTGTTTAGCCGTGGTTACTCTGCAACTATCGACCATTTTCACGACGTCACATTACACCAAGGTGAGTGAACGACTACAGCGGAGTTGGCATGGCTTCTGAGGCCCTGTGCGATGCAGGAAATGCGGCGGCTGAAACAGAAGATCGAGGAGCAAAATACCCAGCTGTACAACCGCGCTGGGCTGAATATTCTCTGGCCGCAGAAAGTGGCATTTCTTTTTGTGAGTGACTGCCTGCCCGATCCGAGGACGACATTGACAAACGATGTCTGTAGTTGGAGATCGAATACTATGTAAGTTTTTATTCGATCAATCACGCGTGCTGTGCCAAGATGTTTTTTTTTCAAAGTGATACCAGTTCTCAATTCAACAACTTCATCGCCTCGGGCGGGACGTAATATTCCGCGGAACGATCACAACTTGAAGTATAATATATCTGTCGCTAGGCTATTATCGATTTCCTTGAAGATCTATGGCACGCTCGTTTACATTTCTTCACTTTAAGATATTGTGCAATGTATTATGGCCGACTCTGCTGGAGTGACCTCGACCTATTCTATTGGGCAATACATGATGCCGAGCATTTGGATTCGAGGTGAGACAAGGTCCAAGGAGGCGCGCCATCCCGTCGGAGTGTACACGCGATGGAGTTGAAATGACATGCGGTGGACGAGTAGCAGTGCCCGTCACTGTGGGAGACGAGTCTATCACATGCAGTGCACGCGGCGCTGATGCGGCGGCGAGCTAAAGATGAAGACTAACGGAAGGGTTATGCGGCCGAGGTGGATCGAGTCATTTGCCGGGCACAGCGGGGGGAGTCGTGCCGTCGGATATACGCAAGGTCGCCGGAAAGAAACAAAATAAATAAAATAATAAAATAATAACATATGTAGTACGACCAGTGCGATCGCAGGTCAGGAGTCGACCATGAACTACTCTTCGCTCAATTCCATGTGGGACATCGCGCACGCCCCCTCGCACTTTTCGCAGATCCCTGAAGACGACTTTCTCGCACTCCTCCGCAAGCAGTTCTCACCCACAGACTCAAACGATCAGAGCGCCAGTCCACAGAGCGTACCGAACCCGCACCAGAGCCCACAATCCGACGATAGCAGCCCCAGCCCACTTACATCCTCCAGGCGCCAGTCCATCCATGTCCGTCCAAACGATACCGAGGACGCCTCCCTGAAGCGCAAGGCCAGCAGCGACGACGACGACGACATGGAGCCCGGACCAAGCACAAAGAACCAACACACTGGTTCGTCCGTCGTCTCTCTCGATCTCCCATTCCTGACGTGTCCCCCAAGCTGACGACGCAAATCCGGCCAAGAAACCACAACCGTCGAGACGTAAATCAACCGGCAATCCTCAGGTCAGTCAGTCCCACTGAGTCACATCGCACTCCGCTGATCATTGCCACAGCAAGACGAATCTCGTCTACTCAAGCGCAAGGAGCAGAACAGAGCCGCACAGCGTGCATTCCGAGAACGCAAGGAGAAACACGTCAAGGATGTACGTCCACGTTATACCACCCCTGTCTGACTTTCCTCATCTCTCCCAGTTGGAGGACAAGGTGGCCGCACTCGAAGAAAAAAATGAGGCAACGGAAGCGGAAAACACGAACTTGCGCGACCTCCTATCCCGTCTTCAGCAAGAAAACCTAGCTTTGAAACAAGCCCAGTTCACCTTCTCGGTCCCAAAGCCGCAGCCCCCCGCTCCAACGTCCAACTCGACTATCCAACCCTCCTCTTACAACTTCTTTGGCACACCTTCCCCTTTCCCTCCTCCGTCCGTTCCTGCTCAGACCCAACCAAAGTCTCTGGCATTTGGCACGGATATCGACTGGAGTTCGCTCACCACCTTTGACCCATCCATGCTCAATGTACTTGATGAACCTCCGGATGTACCTATGCAAACAGATACTACCCCGTCGCCGTATGGCCAGTATGCGTTACCACAGTCTTACAAGACTATCGCCAACAACCCTCTGCTCATGTCCTTTGTCGACGAATCACCCCTCATCTCTTCCAATACCACTCCTTCCACTAATTCCCTTGACCACTTTTCCTTCAACTTCTCCTCCCCTACGAATTCATGGTCCTCGGCAGCCCAATCGCCGCCATTCTCCCAAAATAACGCTCACGGCGACTTTTTACACCCAAATCATAGCCTTGACGAGTTGTTTGGAGGAAATTTCACGAATAATCATGGCCCTCTTGATTTCAACGCCCTGGTGGACAACACGTCGATATCACCAATACAATCAGGAGAGAGTCCCGCGTCCGTGTCCGAGTCCTCCTCCAGTGGTGTCAACACCACGGTGCACCGTCCCATGTCCATAAGTCGTGCTGATGTGGCAAAGCACATTGCAGAAGAGGGTCTATCCCCATTTACCGATCTCGCCAATCCGCCTCTCCGCAAGACATCTGATGTCTCGGCGGGTGACATGATTTCTTGTCAAGGATCAAAGTTCCCGCGGACAAAGGAGAGCCCCGATAACATTGAGGCACTTAAAGCGTGGCGATGTATTACACAGGATCCACATTTCAAGGTTAGTCCCCACGTCGCGCATGGAAACGTATCTCAAGCAACGACAGGACTCGGATGTTACTGAGTTGTGCTCCGAGTTTTCAAAGAAGGCTCGGTGTGACGGAACCAAGGTGGTTCTGGAGCCCGAGAGCGTAAAACAACTTTTTGAAAGGTTTAAGAAACACCAACGACAAATATCAACGCAACAACTGCAACCTGATCATCCGAGTTCATAGTTTGGCGTTGGGAGCTTTTTTTCTATTATTGCCGTCTTGTTTATTCCTTTTATCTGCGTTCGCTCATGTGTACCATTGTGCTCACTGTCCATTCGGTTTTCCAGCCACATACGTTAGACCTGTCTCACATGTCCCCTATTTCTCCCAATGTACATCGAGGCTCCTTGCTCCAGACCAGTAAACGGCGGAGATATGTAGTTCAGGATCACTATTCGACCCCATCCTCGGGGACTAGGCCGTCCCCTTTCCGGCTTCCACGGCCCCACACCAACTCCACACGAAAAATCCCTCGGGAATCATGCCAATCGGAGAAATCGGCCTACCGATTGGTCACCGGTGTGAATCTCACCTTCCTATCTTGGACATCGGGTTTCGTGGCTCGGCGAGATGCGTGCGCGGCAGGGCGATAAAGGCGATGTCGGCGATCAGCACAAATGACATCCGATACTACTTTGACAAGGTACGACCAAAAATAATGATTATGATAACTAGAACAATCTATCACTGATCGGGTCATGGTCCCATGTCCGAATGCACTGGCAACGTTTTGCGCCACGTATCACATTCTGTGGCAGGTCGGGTTTGCCGGGCGCGCCTTTACATGATTCATTGTTTGAGGTTTGGGGGGATACGACGGATGTGCGTACGATTCGAGTGTGATCGCTGAATGGAAGCACTGGCAGTGAACATGGACATGGCTCGAGGCTCGGGCCCCTCGGACCTCTGTACCGTACTCGTATTCAAGGGCTAGCCTGGGCCAGAGCCTGGAACGCTGCTATGATACCACTCTGAAATCGCTTCCACGGCAAAGCACTGGAACACCTCGAATGCGAGTGCTTCAATGTATGCATTGTTTTTGGGCCAAGTAGTTTTGTTCGTCTAAATTGTACTTGCCAAGAGATAGCCCCACATATATCATGATGTAGCGAGCCTGGAAGACGTGGAATGGATTTCATTAAGTGGTGAGCTAACCACAACTGGACTTGAGGCTAATTGAACATGCGGCATGGATTCTAGCGCATCTATTGCAATCACATGTCGCCCTGTCTAGATCAACCATGTCTAGATCAACCACAGCTACAGGAATGCTTCGGCTTGTAGCTTCCATATTCGTGCATATTCGCCATTCCGGGTCAACAGTGCGTCGTGCGTACCCGCCTCCTGGATTTCAGCGTTGTCCATGTACCTGAGAAAGAGACGATCAGGACTCTCGGGAGCCAGGAATAAAACAAGGGACAAGGCGCACAGGATGAGATCTGCGTGGCGCGTCAGATTCCCGAACCTATGTGAAGAAAATATCATGGTCTTGTTTCCCCGCAGAGCGCGCAATCTCTCGAACAGGTCTGGAATGGAGGCAAGTGAACGAGGATGGAACAGAGGTGGGAAAACGTACCATGCTCTGCACTTGGATCGAGCGAGGCACTCGGTTCGTCAAAGAGAAGGAGGCCAACAGTGGGTTCCTTTTCGGAAAGGAGCGAGCGCATGAAGGTCCGCGAACTAATGACCAAGGAGAGAGACAATAATGTTATCCAAAATAAGATATGCGATGCAGGAGCCAGTGGACGTACACGGCTAGGCGCTGCATTTGTCCCCCGCTCAGTGCCGTCGTGTCCGTCTCGCGCATTGCGCCTGCGCCACGAACGCGTTGGTAATCAACTTTGCGTCCAAAGAGCATGGTGGTGCCTTCAGGAAGGGGGGAGTAATAGTCCCTCACCGGTCGGTCGATAAACGTGTCGAAGCCCTCGGGAAGTTTGTCGACGAATTCTTCAGCGCCGCCTAGCCGAGCTGCCTCGCGTATTTTGTCCTCATCGGGTGCGAGGCCGGAATTTCCCAGAGCTATATTCTCTTTGATCTAAAGGCGATATAAAGTCGTGAATGGTTTTTCAGAGAGGGAGCTAGAAGCCCACCGAGAGTGGAAAGTGAGTGTAATCTTGGAACAATATCGACATGGCACGGCGGATATCAGCAAGTTTAAGGGTCTTGATGTCTTTGTCGTCGATAAAGATCACGCCTTCGGTCGGGTCGTATATGCGTGAGATCAGTTTCAGAATCGTGCTCTTCCCCGACCCGTTCACGCCGACGATGACCTATTGGTCGGGCAGAAAATCAGCCAACATGGTACATCCGCACGCGGAAGAACCTTACGCAAAGCTGCCCAGCTTCGATTCTAAACGAGACGTTATTCAACGCATATTGTTCTGAACCCGGGTACTGGAAGGATACGTTTCTGGAAAAATATGAATAGGACTCTTGATGCAACACACTTGTGCTTGCCTAAACTCGATCGAGATCCCATGGTGGAGGGCCTGTTGATTTTCGGGAAATGATATCTTCCCGTCTACGATTCTGTTGCGGATATTGGATATTTCGTACAATTTGCGTATGCTTGCGAATTGTTCAGCAAGAGAAAACGATTCTCCGAACAGAGCAAAGAGACTTGAGCTGAACGTGCTGGCGGTCTGGTTGATGAGCGTGAGGGAAGCAATTGAAATAGGTATTGATGCAGGGTACTGCACAGCCCTCAGGGTGAATACAATCTAGCATTTCGTGTTCAAGCTGCTCTCTGTGATATCAAAAGCAGATGTATGCACCTGGGGCAACTCGCGCAGTGGTTCGCGGATAATTGACGTTAATGTCAGTCGATCTGTAAAGGCGTGAGCGCGTTTCATCTCCGGAAAGTCGCCTGCATCGTCGCCGACACGATTAGCCGCATCGCCGTATACTACAAGCAATCAACAAAAGGCCCAGTTATTGATTTGAGAAGCATACATTTCGTCAAGTGCTCGCCGAGGGATCCAGCGACTATTTCCTTGCGGTGAACAGGGTTGTCCACGAGATGCTTGTAGCCCTGCATACGGATGTAATCTTCATTTTTGGTCGTAGCGGCCCACACTGATTATAGGTTGAGTACGAGAACGAGGCCGTGGAGTACAGACTATAAAAAATGCACCTAGGGAGCTGAACGTATGACGCCTAGTGCTGAACCATTGGAACAATGACTGCGAGAAACTGAGCAGAGCAAGTAGCGTACCGTCCCGCTGATGGCGCAGTACGCTAATAAGGACCGATAACTGCGAGAAGAGCCGGATAGCGGTCATCAGGACACTGGATGTCAACCGGATGGTGTCCCAGGCCACGCTGGACTGCCAAGACGTTGACCAAGCAGACTCGAGCTGACGCTGGATGGCAGGATCCTCGAATGTCGGCAGGTCGAGTCGTGCCATAGCGTGGAATATGTGCGTCGAGTAGAACTGCTTGATTGCGAGGTTGAGTGGGTGTGATGTATGAAACTTGGCATATTGTAGGAGACGTTCCGCTATCGTGCATGCGACACGCGCTGCAGCAACGTGAAGAAGAACGTCCTTGTCGACGGTACGCTTCTCGACGGCAGTTTCGACCTGTGCAACATTGAACAACACGAACGGACACAGACAAGAGAAGGTATACCAGGAGGAGAAGTTGTCCAGAATACCTGGAGAGAATGTAAACAGGCTAAGACGCGTGCGCCGGTGGTACTGACCAGAGGGAGACTGCTGGTATGAGGGAGGCAGCAACTTCGACAATAAAGTAGAGCAGCATCAATACCAGGCAGCGTCGCACGCTGGATATGTCCTTGAGCATCTTCCATACATATGGGAGGCCCTGGAGCATCTGCGAGGTTGTTTCCAGGCGCGAGGAACCAGGTATGGGTATGTCAGACCGCTTCTCCTCGTAGAGGTCCCATACACCAATGCGTGTATGTTTGATGCGCGCTGCATCGTACGGGTCGAACACGCCCGGTCTCTGCAGCGATCTCCGTGGTCGTGCCATGACTGCGCGTAGTAAGTGAGTATGACTGCGGGCTGAAATTGAATGTGCGGTTATTGAACGTACCAAACTGGGTGGGGTCTCGTTGTCGACAATCCACCACCACCCAATGGCTGCCAACATTGGCTCGGACCTTTCTTCGTTGCTCAACTCGTCCAAGGCGCTCAACACGCATCTCTCGCGACCTGACTTGCCGTCGGTCAATCTCACCCTCGACCAGATCGAGGCGCAATCCCGAAGACTCGTCTCGCGACAACCGAGCGCACCGACGGATACTGACAGAGCGTGAGCTGCGTGCCACACATCCATCTCCGGTCCTTCTCATACTCTCGCTCATGTAGCAACTATTTACTCGCTCAAGCACACGTCGATGCACCCGCGTTGGCCAGCTCGATTGCCCATTTGAACACGTCCACAACGTTCTCTCCATTGCAACCCCTCCAAGACACCGACGTAGCCGGCTACCTCCGTCATGCACACGAACAAAACCTCATCTCCACCATCGAGGAGGGCAGGAGAGAAACACAAGAGGATTTCTATCGCCTCCTCGAAGACCGCAGTAGAAAGGACTGGGAAGCAAAGAAAAGACGGGTGTTCGAGGAACTTGGCGGTCGCGCGAGCAGTGATAACAAGGCGTTGGCAGAAATGAAGAAGAGCTTCCATGCGAGGGGAAGTCTTGCTGTGCGTGATGTGCTCTTTTTTGCAGGATTCGCATTCTCAGGTTTCTGGTCGATAGGCAAGCACTGGACCAAGCCTGACGCTCCAGATGCAAAGCAAGATGATGGCGTACGATCGTGCAGTCGGCGAGTTGAACGCAGCCAGGTTACGGGGAACCTCGTGTCCAATCGTTCATCTCTTCATGCAAGCTGCCGCAAGCCTTAATGCCGAGGTGAGCTCAGAATCAACATTCCGTATACATCGTCCTTTGACGATTGTGTCATTCGTAGGCTGCATCTCCTCATATAGTGTTCAACTTTCTTGTCCTCGCAAAAATCACCGGCGAACCCCCAGCTCTTCCCCCTGTCGAACATGCAGGTGCACACATTCTTAATGCACCTCTTTTTGAACGAAAATATGCGCGCGTATATCTTGCGGATTCAGAATCTCGCGAAGCATCGGGACTCAGGACCCAAATCGCCAAAGGATCCCGAGAGGCACTCGAGGACCAATGTTGGGATGTCATTGATAGGTCGATTCAGTCACGGCCTATGGAAGCCCGCCTCGGTGGTGATCCCAGCGTCGCGAACAAGGTTCGGGCGTACTTATTGATGAAGTACTATAAAAACGGAGAGTGGGAGGACCGGATTGAGGCAAGCTGTGTGCTCATTCTTAAGTTTACTCTCAACGCGCGTTTTATAGCTCGTAGCCGGTCAGCCACTCTGGGCAAAGCTCTACTTCCTTGTGCGCACAGGTCATGCTCAGGAAGCTCTCGATGAAGCTCTCCGCTGCCAAGCAGCTATTGATCACCGGGAAGCTAGCTTTGTGAGCCACTTCAAATCTTGGATCGAGTCTCCTGACAGACGGTACGTTGAGACATATGTATACTTGACATCCGGTCATCTCACAATCGACAAATAGTTTGCCGAAACCACATCGGGACCACCTGCAGAGCGTTTATAATGCGCATATGTTGCACTCTGCATCAGCAGATCCGTTCAAGCTTGCACTCTACAAACTCATGGGCCGTTTGGAGCCCACGAGGCGCACGGTGCCTCAGGTCACGACTACAACAGAGGATTGGCTGTGGTTCCAGCTTGCAATGGTACATTTTTAACGTTGATTATGATCCAGTTTGACTGACGTAAGAACAGGTTGATGAGGAAGAGGAAGGAGGCCTCCGTGGGCTGACCGAAGTTTTGTTGAGCTACGGGGAACGCCATTTCGATGCTGCCAACCAGGGCATATGGGCAAGTATACTACTGTTATGTGGACAGTTTGAAAGGGTCCGTACAGCAGCATGGTCTATCCTACTCGCTGATTTCTTTTCACGAAGGCCGTCGCTGCGCTGTGGGAACGTCCAGAAACAGAGATTGAGGCTGTTCACCTCGCGATTGCATTGGCGTACCACGGTCTTTTGCGTGTCCCTTCGCGTGCAGAGACTTCTGAGCTCGGTCCCTGTACGTTCTTTCTTCCTCTGCATGAAAAAGTCGTTCAAAAAGCATCAGTGACCTTGTCGCCTCTCACTCCCCCCGCCCTTAGTCTTTCCACATTAATCTGGCGATACGTTCGCCAATTTGTGAGAATGGATGCGAAAGAAGCACTCCAATATGTTTATTGCGTCTGCTTATCTGCCGACCAGGGGAGTAACGTCGGAAAAGAGAATCTAGAAAGTGCTTGGGAACTCGTGCGGCGCATCATCGTCTTGGCACACTCTGGGCCGGCATGGGAGGAGCTTGTAGGCGGGTTCAGACCGGATGGCACAAAATTCGTATGTCCTGTCCTCTCGTAGTTGCCGGGTCCGCTTTCTCTGACGTGCGAGTTGTCGTTTGGTAGAGCGGCGTCATCGAACAAGGGGCTTCACTGCTTCAACTGCAAAACGCAACACAATACAATGAACAAATTCTCATCCGGGCGGCGCGCGAGTCAGAGGCCAACGACCGTATCCCGGAAGCGATCAAACTGTACAACCTCGCAGGCGACTATGCCACTGTGATCGCGTGCCTCGCCCAAGCACTCGGCAACGCGCTCTCGCAACCGACGACGGGTGGTGAAAATGAAAAGGGAAGGGTGATTGAAAAGACGGCTGTTGAAATTTTGCGGCACTATGAACGGATGAACAGGGCTGTGGGAAGGGACAGAGATGCTGCTGTAAAACTTTTGAGAGTGAGGGAGGCAATGGATGCAAAAAATGCTGGGAGACCAGATGTCACGCTCGAGGTACGTCAATTTATTTCGTTTCGCCTGGCCTCTTGCACCAACATGTTTGTCAGATTATGGAGTCAACGGATCTCATTCCTTTGGATGGGGATGTTGCAAAAATCACCCGCAAAGCGGAAGAGTTCAAGGAGCTTCACGATGCCCTCCAGCGCAACTTGCAAATTTGCTTGCCTCTGACGATGGATGCGCTCGCAGCGGTTCATCAGTCAATCAAAGGATCTGCTGTTGCCGAGGCCACGCGACAAATGGTGAGCCTCTTGCGTGCCATGGTATTCTTCTATTTTGACTATGCCTCCCTCAGACACTCAACTCGTTACGGAAGAAGTCAAGATCATTGATGGTATTTGCCGGGATATTGAAGTATCGGATGTCGCCCGATGTGTATTCATATCTGGCCCGACTAGATGTCGAGATTGCATTGTAAAATTTTATGGTGTTATCGGTTCACCTACTATCTTGCATAAAGACAACATACCTGATGGGCTACAGTATCAGATGCTACCTGAATCTTATTCTGTTCGGTAGGTTGTGGTAGGCGTCGAGTCCCTATGGCTTGAAAAGTAGTCCACCCAAGGCAGTTAACCATCAATCGAATCTTGCTCTCCCATTGTAGAATTGGTAGATCCAATCCCAATACACGTTGGACACATTCGCAAATCGTTGCTTTATCAGCGATCTTCCATCAAAGCTGCACACAGAAATGTCAGAATTACAACAGTGAAAAACACGTACAATTTTCTTGCTTGTGGGTCCCAATCCCGATTCCCGACCGAGATGATCTGTGCACCATGGCCAGGAGACTTGTCCCAAAAACTTGCACTGTCGTTCTATCGGGGAGAGCGAGTCCTTGGAAGACTTTGCGCCCGTATGCTCCGTCTTCTCTGCATACTCTGGGCGTTCGGCGGGAACAGAGTCAAGACTTGGGTGTGCTGACGTTGTGCGGTTGATGGGGATGTCGTTGATTTAAAATTTTAGATGACACTTGAGGCACAAGCTACTAATGTGCATGTTCGAACGACTCTCTGCAGGACCACAGATAACATGCAAGCAGATTCGGACGGTCTTGGGGTGGGTTTTACCCACAACAGCTGATCCCACAGAACTACGCATCGAATATCCGATTAAAATATACCTGGGAGTGTGTTCCTCAAAATTTGTGGCACATAGGATCTGCTGATGAAGTCAGGGTTGGTTTTTGCGATTGCGATTTCCAGATCCGTTTGCGCGCCACTTCGCATGCACATGTTCTCTCATCCTACGTCCGCTCAAAAATCACAAGTTTACCTTGCCCCCTTTTCCACCCGGCGTTATTATGTTTGCCAATTTGACAATGGACGCGAAAGAAGCGCTCCAATAGGTGAATGTCCCTATTGAAATGTCGCCCGGTGCACCCATACCTAGCCAAGCTGGACATCGAAATTGAACAGTAAAAGTTGTAATGTCGCCGACAGCACGGGATGTCTTCATTTTGTTCTTGCAGAAAACAACGTACCTGATACCTACTCTGGCAATCACACCAAACGTAGTATCTGAATCTAAGACGAAACAGTACACTTCGTCGGCGAGTCATCGTTGGGTTGGTACTAGACCATCGGCCTCGTCTTCATCTTCATCTGCTTGGATCCCGTTCTCATCAACCGCATCTGCCGCGCTGTTACTTCCGCTCAACTGGCCCTGGCACTAGATAGAAATCGAGTCAAATTATAACGGAGAAGTAGGTAATAAATAATGGCACTTGCATGGTACACCGCGGTCCAATATCCGCTCCAGTACATGGCACTCAACGCGTTATTGAACGCCTCGTCGCGACTCACCGTCGACGTTGACGGAGGGGGGATGGTAAATGAAGTGGCCATAGCGGACTGATTTACAGCGGTGCTATCGCATGGTACAGCGAGAGAGGGGTCGTGCGTCGGCACGAAGGTACTAAAGTCGAGTGGAGCGGTGTCGGGTTCAGGTTCGCCGTTCTGAGGAAGAAGCGTATCATAATTTGATGCATTGGGCTTGCTTGAACCAGGCTTGGAGGGTGCTGTGTAGGGCTTGTTATACCATCTGATAGACAAAGCTTCGTTGACTAGGACTAAATGATCCAGAGGAACGGGACGCACAGTGGGGACTTTTTGACAGGTTCTGTTTTCCAGTCCTTAGACGTACCGTGGTAGGCCTTTGAGGAGGATGTGAGTGGGTATGTAGCGTGAACAGACAAGGTGAAGGAGAAATGATATGTACCTCGTATTCTGCCTCTGCAGAATTCCATGCATCGATGAGGGCTGCGTCGTCCCATATTTCCTCGTGCGTGAGTAACCTACTCTCTTCCTCTTCCTCCTCTTCGGCGTCCGTCGCTTCCTCGTATTCTTCCTCCTCCATAGTGTTGCCGACATACCCCAACATCTGGATGGATCCTGAGGCACTACCCTCTTGTTCGTCGTAGACAACGCCGATTGTGGCATTCTCTGGGTCGTCCCAATGTTGCAGGGGTGTTTTCTGGGACTGGTCAGGCTGGTGGTTTCTTTGTTGGTTGCGGTGATTTCGTTTGCGTTTTTTCACTGGCGGCCTGCGCATGTTCGAGGGGTGCGAAGAAGGTGTTAGCGGCACAGAAGGGGATTCCGGGGGTTCGTCGAGGTCATATTGGATGAGCGGACGCATGTCGCAAGACTGGACAATATTAGACTAATAGGTGACAGTCTCCCACAAGTATACCTTCCATTAACGCTACCGCCTCCGGGACTTCCAAAGACACATTCTTTCTGAGATACTCGCCGAGTCTGGCAGACCAGTATCATCGTGTTGTCAGGGTAGCATTAAAAAAAACTCTTGGTAGTTAAACGTTAAATCTCGGAAAGAAAGTGGTAAATGTAATGATAAGAAATCCTTTAGAGTCCGCTCTCTACAATATGAGGTCTTGGTTTGTGTCAAAGCAAAAGCGTAGCACCCTCAGGGAACTCTAGTCAACACCCCTGCACGTTCCTCAAGCTGATGATGGTGGGGACTGGATATGAGCTGACCACGTCGATTCCCTCTTCTCTTTCAATGTCCATTCCTCATCAACTGCGTCGGACAGTGGAATCCTCTGCATCAACAGCGATGCCAGGATGCCAGCGCCACTGATACCAATCAAGACTCGCCACAGTACGGCGAGACTGCTTGCAAAGGCAACTTGGACTTCATACATAGTTTCTGGAGGAAGCCGGGAGAGCTGGGGGATGAGGGCATATGCGATCGCGGTTCCTTGGGGGACAGACTGAAGAAACGTTTGGGGAAGCTTCTTGGCCAGCTCGTTCTGGAGTACCGTACTGCCAACGGTGATACCCCACACCTATAAGACCGTACTTGAGAATAGAGACACGGATCAAAGAGGCATCGACTCACGGCGGCGAAGGAACGAAGAAACCACAAGAAGGCGAGTGCAGGTGCGTTCTGCGAGACCGGTAAAGGTGCTTGGATGGGATAATTAGGCGTCGCACTCAGCACACTACCACAAAATTAAATCAAATGCGTTAGTGCAAGTGTAACGAGAAAAACATACCCAACACCACAGCCGAGTATCGCAAGATATCCAATAGATTTTGCAAGTGAGTCCGTTGTGCGAATCGTGCTCATTAAACCAAGGGCAACGGTCATGAGGACCCAGCCTATCCATGACTGGAATCGATATCTTTTGGTCAATTTAATTGATACCCCAGTGACAATAACTGCAGGTGCGAGCGATGCGATCCCGAGTGAATAGATACCAGACCATTCTGCTGATGCGAGTTTGCAAGCCTGAAAGTAGACTGGATAGTAATCTACAAATTGTTAATGAAAGGTGAAGATGGGCTCCTTTGAGAAAACTCACAAACAGCTGCTAGTGTCACCACCATGGCAAAGAATGCCTGTGCGTATCTTATGCGCGTCAGTGATCACGGCAATACAGATACTAAGTGTGTTACGTACCCACTAGCACTGGTCACGTTGGTCATAACAGAGATTGGAACCTAGTATGAGCAGAGTTAATTTTCAAAAATCAAGGCCTACTAATGAATACGTACGAGTGGATGTGCTGCCACTTTAGCCTCGTACACAATGAATGCTCCAAGTCCAACAAGACCCAAGATCAATGGGACAAGCACTTTAACCGAGTCCCATGGCGCAGTGATACCACCCCATGTCAACCCAATCGTATATGCAGCAGTGCTTGAAATTACAAGGAGATTGCCACTGTCGACAGAACATTAGCAAGTGAGAGAAGGCTCGGAGCCAGGTACATTTGATCGTACATCCAGTCCATTCGCAGAAACTTTTCTCGCATGCTACCCGGTGGGATGGGCAGATCCAAAAGGATCAGAACCAAAGAAGCTGCAACGAAAGTGATGGGAAGATTGAGATCTTTACATATGGCCTCAGCATTTCGAACATTCTGATTAGGGCTGCGATGCTTACAGAAAAGCCATCGCCATTGCCCCTTAGAGGCAAGGGAGCCACCGATGACAGGACCAATCGACGCGGCAAGACTCCAGACCCTGAGAAAAAAGTGAATTTAACCGAATACTAGTAGTAGTCGAACAAATCTCACATTCCATATAGAGCAGCGTATACACCTCGTTCTTTCAGAGTAACGAGATCAGCCAGGACGATCGCAGTGAGGGACTGAATGCCCCCTCCGCCAAAGCCTTGAACGGCCCTTCCCGCAATGAGCATGTCCATGGTCTTTGCTCCGCCGCAAATACCACTACCGAGTGCGAACATTCCGAGGGTAAATAGGATGGCTGGCCGCCGACCAAAAGTTTGAGCAAGGCCACCACTCATTGGGAGGAAGGCAGTGGAAGCGAGGGAATAAGCAGAGCCGACCCAGGTGAAGTCAGTGGCGTCGAGAGCATTGGCAATGGTAGGAAGTGCGGTCGAGACAGCAGATAGTTCGATGGCAGAGAGGGAAAGGCAGACACACATAGAGGTCATGATAAGCGCAAATTTGAGGTCCTTCTTGGGTGGGGTAACTGGTTGGGCAGGCTGCTCATCTTTCTCGGAGGATAGAGCTGGGACCCGGAGATCGCTCGAGGAGGACATGACGGGTGGACAGGAAGGTCTACTAGTACCTGTGGAGAGCGGTGGTGTTTGAGAGGACTGCCGAAGAGGCTTTAAGCATTCCGGGAACGTACCATTATCACATGGTGGCCGTAAAAGGTTCAATTACCGAGGCGAACTCGAAGACGATACCCGGCGCACATGCAGAGTATTTGAAATAACTTTGCCGCTTGTTCGGACGAATATCCGCATGCCCTGAGCCAGTGTGTGTGCAATTTAACAGATAAGTCAAGAGAAACACGGGAACGTACTAGTAGTATTACACTCCACACCTAATCTCCACTCAGGCCCACTGGCAGCATAGCGAGTCCAAGCAGTATTTGGATCGGCTTCCATAACTCATGTAAGCCGCGATGGTACAGCGGAACAAATTCGGAGCCAATACCGGGAGTACTTATTTATGCTTACATAAAAAGGTTATACTAGTATATCCTACAGCTTGGCGGCTCGGAGCACATAAGCCGACGAGTTCTTCGACTTGACTTTGTCGACGTCGCCAAGTGAGATAGGTTTGCATTCGCACCCATGGTTATATCCTAGCCTACTTCCCATGTAGCGAGGAAGCACGATCAGTAAACGTGGTAATAGGGTCGACCACGCGCAGTTAACACGAGCATACCTCGTTCGTCCATCAACACCACCGGGTCGGAAAAATTCCGGGCGGCGCAGCAGACTAACCACCACTGCACCCCCAAGACCGATGTTATGCACTAGACCGTATTTTCCGCGTTTGTCTGCGAACAGTCCCGGTGCCTGCATTGGACCAGCCCCTGTCATATGTAACATCTACCCCAGCCGCGCACGAACACAGCTTGGATGCTTACATTCACGAAGCTGCACTGTTTACCATGGCTGGGTTAGGGTAAATACCATCAAGGAAGGCAGATCGCATACTAGTGACATAGAAGTGCATGCCAAGGCCGGTTGCACCGAGTGGGTGCCCTTTAGCCTCTAACCCGCCACTTGGATTCACAACATATCTTCCGCCATACTGTACGCAGAGGAGGTTGGTTTATTGATACGATAGGAGACGAGGCTGAGGCCTCACAGTGTTATCGCCATTCTCCACCAACTTGTGGGCTGCATCAGCAGCACAAAGCCCAAGTGCGGGGTACGTGATGAGCTGCCATCGACCTGTCGAACATCACATCGAATAGTATAGAATAACTTCCACGTGCCTCGTTGGAAGCGAAACAGTCGTGGAGCTCCACCACGCCAACCTCGTCTCGTCCTTGCCCCGGTGCGAAGCCAGCTTGCGCAAAAACTTTGTCGGCACACCGTTTGGTCATACCATATCCAGCTATTTCCATCATACTACCTGACTCAAAGGTAGCCGGGTTATCAGTCTCGAGTGCTTGTGCAACAATCTCGATGGCTTGGTTCTCGAGCTTGTGTGTATGCACAAAGTCCTCTGACGCAACGACACAACATGCAGCACCGTCCTGCGACCGTGTCACACTTGAGCGGTAGCTAACAGAGATAATAGTAGAACTCGCCGACGTTGGACTGCACATTAGCTTGGTCAGCTGGTTATTGATCTTTGGCGCCATCAAAACATGTTCTTCAGTCCAACCATTCTGGAACTGCGAGTATGGATTATTAACAGAGTGTTTGTGGTTCTTTGCAGCTGTCGCACCATCATACTTCAGTAAATAAAATCGGGAAAGCCGCCAAGTACAAACCTATCTTGGCGAAATGAGTGACATTAGCGCCATACTTCTCGCAGTATTCTTGTCCAGCATTGCCAAAGATTCTCGGAGCGTGTGGTCCAAAGTTCTTCCCCAGCTTCACTTCCAATTCTTGCATCTTAGCCCCAAACAATTGGGTTGGAGGCGGACGATCGGGGAAGTTGGTTCTCAAACTTCCCGGTGCCATACGTTCGAACCCTAGAGCGAGTGCGCAGTCAACAAGAGAGGACTTGACAGCAATATTAGCATTGAAAAGCGCGGTGCTGCCGGTGGAACAGTTGTTGTTCACATTCGTAATAGGAATCCCTGTCATGCCGAGGTTGTAGAGTGCACGCTACAGAATTAGAAACGATAGCGAACGATTGTTGGGAAGATAGCTGACCTGTCCACTCGTGGAGTCCCCATAGCAGTGTCCAACATAAGCCATTTCGACTGCATCGTATGAGATACCTGGATTATACGTATTTGTAATTCACCGTTTCAAACTACGGAAGAGGCCGCCCCGAGAACAGTGGAAAGTGCTTACCTGCATCAAGCAGCGCCTTTGTTGTAGCTTCTAGGCCCATCTGGGTGAGGATGGCTCGTCAGCTGTACGAGGCAGTCCATCTCTTCTGCGGCTCACGTCTTCTGTCGTTCTCTGACCCCTGGGCTGTGAAGTTTATGGCGCGCGTTAGCTAGCCTGCGGCCAGAGTGCATGCAGTCTGACCACAATGGAACCACCTTGGTAAAAGCAGTGCATCCGCACCCAATGATGAAAGTCCTTTTGAGCTTGTTCTGTACCATTTTTTCAGCGAGGAGATAGGAATGGTGAGAGTTGCTTGAGACGCCACTCCATCATTCATCTCGGTGCTCGGTTATTCCTGGACCCGGCCCAGGGTCTGTGGGAGAACGTATTGAGCATGGGAATGACCCTGTGCGAGATAAGCAATCTTGATACGGTGCTTCGTCACCAACTAGAATAAGAGTCGGGGCGTGCCAGTGCGGTGGGCAATGGGTGCTACCCATATAGAGCGGAAACACGCCAAGAAGTTTTATTCATAGGCCGGCGCAAGTTTCTATGTGCCTTACAGTTCGTTCAGATCACCCTGTCGAGAACGATTGAGGACGATTTCTTCCTAGACTTCACCTTATCGACGTCCTCGCATGTGATCAGTCTGCATTCCGAATCGTGATTGTTCCCAAGCCTGACGTGGCCATCCCTACTGCCGCTATGTAGAATTCAGGACGGCGACACAACTACTGAGTCGCCCAGTCCAATGTTATGAACGAGGCCATATTTACCACGAATGCCTGAGATATTAAACAAATCGCGCGTTTAAGATTGCTCCACAAACATCGGATCAACGAAAAGAATATGATGAAACAATGGAAAGAGGATGGGAAGAGGACATACATTTGCGTAATTACACTTCAAGGAAGTCATCATCATGTCAGTCGGAATATGAAAAAAGGTTGATACCACATATTCGTGATGGAGAAATGCAAGTGGGATACCTTCGTGCCTCCAGACCGCCACTAGGGTTGATAACATATTTTTCACCATAATACAGAGAAACAAATAAGAAAATGACCCGTAAAGAAAAAAGAAGAAAGCTTGACTTACAGTGATATCGTCCTTCTCTACAACCTTGTGAGCAGTTTTGTTGGCGCAGAGACCCAAGGCAGGGCATGTGATAAGCTGGGCAAAGTGATGTTTGACATTCTCCGTTAATGAAGGAAGGTTATCACACCCACCTCGTTCGGAACAAAACAATCATGCGGTTAAATAACACTGACTTTGTCTTGCCCCTGTCCTGGTGCGAACCTTGCCTACGAAAAAGGTTGGTTCGCATATCGCTTAGATATCCGAGTGCTCGATGAATTCCATTGCACTGTCAGATTTATACATTTCCGGTTCATCTGTCTCAAGTGGCTGGACTCGTGATTTCGATGGCCTACTTCTCGAGCTTATGAGCGAGTGAGGAATCCTCAGAAGTGATTATGCAACAAGCTGTTCCATCCTGGAACACGCGGAAAGGTGTTATATCAGTGTCCACAGGTACGAGAGAAAGTTTGCCGCCCCGTCAATGTAGGAGTGCACATTGGCTTGGTTAGTGGGTTGTTAGCTCTTTGTGGTTTGAGCATCTCTTCCTCTGTCCATGCATGCCGGAACTGAGCATGCGAACCACTGACGGTGATTCCTGGGAGCTGGGCGCCCAAGGTCCTAAACAGACAAGTCGCAACATGAATGAAGCTGTGACGTACCAGTCTTGCCAAAGTGTCCAATGTTGGAACCGTACGAGGCCATACAGGGTACTCTATAGGTGCTCGCCGGTTACCGATTGCCCAAGAGGTGCGATAAAACAACTACCCAGCCACTTGTCGAATCGCCACAACAGTACGCCACCCGGCAGCTTCAACAGGGTCATAGGTGATACCTGCCAAAAACCATGTCTCATTGAGCGTGTCTACCACAAATAGATATCCCACGGACTACCTGGATTCAGAAGCGCCCTTGTTGCAGCCTCCATCTAACGGCGAATACGTGCCGAATCCAAGGCGGACAAGAAAGAGTTAATCGAGAAGAACCTAGGATGGCATGGTGATGCAATAAGGTGATCAATCGTCTTGTTTTTGGAAATCAGAGCCGCAGCAGGATCCTTCGAGTACGGAGAACATTGTCTGGTGGCGTTTGTTTACTCGTATCCATTCAAAAAAACCCTCTCGAGCGAGAACGCCGTATGAAGATCTGTTCAAGCCTCTCACCGAGTTATTGCCTTAGCTCCAGAAACAAATATGAAACCAGCCTCCGTAATACCTTTTGACGGTATTGTATCAATACTACCTTATTCTGAGTTGAGTTTTAACCTACCTCCACGTTTACGCTATTACCAATCAGGCGATAT